>JADBJO010015463.1:0-5000 GCA_016801955.1 Conus betulinus
AATCTATATATATGTGTGTGTGTGTGTCGTGTGTGTGTGTGTGTGGGGGGGGGTGTGTGTGTGTGCGCGCGTGAGTGCGGGCGTGCGTGCGTGGTTTTGAATTTCTGGATTCAGCCTGTCTTCAGCGTTCAGATTTTGACAGCATTCGGCAATTCTTTTGCTTGCTTAGCGTTCCGCTGAGATGCGCTTCTTACTTTCCTGAAAATCGCATTATGAAGCTTCTTGTACTAGGATGTATTCTGCATTCAGACTGAAGTACTTCAGCATTCTGCCTAATCGACAGCGTTTACATTGTATTGTTATCTCACGCTCCTCCCTTTGCCCACGCGAATGTACCATACGTTGATGGGATCACGTTTTGAATCTGATTAAGTTTGTCGTTTTCTATGTGTTGTTTTTGTTGCATTCTGCATCCTGAGCTAGAGTGCCCTTTCGAGTGCATTGAGACAGCCATCAGATGGGCTGAAGTGCTTTCTGTATGTATTTGATTGATGTTATCCAGCCATCGGCCTTTGATGGAATTGCACGGACGCTTCTTTGTACTTGGTGGTTTTGATGGCCAGCCATCGGCTTTTTCTCGGGATGACGCATGCATCTTTTGTTGTTGTCTTCTGATTGAGACAACCCTCAGCATTGGGATGAAGACTGTGTTATTTGATTGAGGACAGCCATCGGCAGCTGGAATGAAGTACTGCTTTCTGTACGGTTCTGATTGAGACAGCCATCCATCGGGATGAAGACTGCTATCGTGGGATTCTGCTTGAGGACAACCATCAGCATTGGGAGAGAAGACTGTGTATTAGAGTGAAGACAGCCATCAGCAGTGGGATGAAGATGCTATCTGTGTGTATTCTGATTGAGACAGCATCGGCTTGGGATGAAGCCTGCTTTGTGTATATTCGGATTTAGACTGCGTCTGCATTTCACAAGGGCTGCCCTCTGCAATGATGATAAAAGCTCTGTGAGGTTCTAAGTCAGACTCTTGCCTTTATTCTGATTCAAACTGTCTAAAGATTATGTTGAGCATATATTTCTGAATGCTGACTAAGATTGACGTTTGCGTTGTAATTAAGGTTTTGCTGTACGTCTCTGTTTTACACTGCCTTTTTTCGTTCGTGACTAACGTTTCGAAATTTCCGTGTTGCATTCTGAACGACATTGACTTTTGCATGCGAATGACATTGCCTTTTGCATTTGAATTACACTGCCTTTGCATTTTGATTAGGAGGAGCGTTAGGCAGTTTGTGATTTAAAACAGTCCTGTTCATTCTGCGCAAGTATGCACCTTTCAGCATCGACTGATACGTTCTTTAACTAAAATTTAAAAAAAAAAAAAAGACATAAAATGGTCGTCAGATGTCGTCTAGATCGATTTGCCTTCTGATGATATTGCTTCTGCATCCTGGATTAAGAATTAAAAAAAAAAATCCCATTTAGGATTGCTTCTTCTGCTCAATACATTGGTTCATCTACATTGATGCGGTTACTTCTGTATTCGGAGTGGTTAGGATAGTTCTTATTATAATCAATTTGACTTTTCGTTGATGTGTGTTGCTTTACTTTTTTCTCTAAAGCTGGGTTGCTTTTGTATGTTCGCATTTTTCACTCCTTCTGCGGTGTGATCAAGATTGCTTTCCGTATTCCTTTTTATTATTTATTTTTTAAAGTTGTCCCCTCCGCTTTGGTTTTTTTGCTTAGTATGAATTCTGATTTATTTGTCGACTGTCTTCGGCTTTCTATATAAAGACTGAATTTGCGCCATGTTTGAGTCTGCCTTATACATTCTATAAAAACTCTTTCTGATTCGTCGAGTCTCCCTTTTGTTATCTCAGTATCAATTCCTTCTTGCAGTGTGATCTAGTCTAGCTTTTACTGTATCCCCCCCCCCCTTTTTTTTTTTAATTTTGCACGGCACTTGATTTAGCTCTACTTTGTAATTTCTGATTTTTCAACAGCCTTTGCATACTGAATGATCCTTACTGCCTTGGCATACTGAAGAGGTCCGCTTTATACATTCTATATAACATCTAACAGACTTTCCGCATTCTCCATTAAGAATGTTGGCAATCTGACTGAAACGCTTTTCGCAAAACCTTAAATAAATGTCAGCGAGCCCGCCCAAAGCAACGTGGACAGATCGAGTCACAAAGACAAAACACAAACGCGTTTCGACCTCTTAGGTTTCTTTCAGGTGAAACAAAAAAACGAATAAAAAGTAAACGAAAAAATTCAATTAGCTTTGATCGTCTCAGATTTCAGCGCAAGGAAAAAGACCCTCGTTGAATGCTTTTCGCTAGTGTGAACAACAACAACAACAACAACAACAAAAATGGTCTTCATTCCACATCAGGATAGCAGACGAGAAAATAGTTTTTCAATCAGCCCGGAGACGGCAATCGTAGCCAGAATGACACGAAAACTGCCGTATAACAGCCTGATAGGCATTGTCCCCTGCCGTGGTAGTCGTTAATAACTATTTCATGATCAGTTATATTGCTTTCTGTTATCTTCTTAACACTCCTTTGCGTCTTTTGATAAAGATTCTGTATTCTGATTAGTATGCCGTCAGCATTTTGATTTATATCGCGGTTCGATTTCTCTGATTAACCCCACCCATCCCCAGCCCTTGCAAATTAAAACAATGGAAAAATATACAGACAAAAATGTGTTAATTTTTTACTGGGCTGATGATGGAGACTGCGGGGGGTCGTGTTGGTTGTTGTATGTTTGGAGTGTGTCGCTTGCAATAAAGAAACGTCCCACGATGGAACGGCTGAGGCCGGGGATTGCCGAGGAGTATAGGAGAGAACGGAGAATGCGTATGGCTTGTGGGTTTTGGTGGGTGGGGGTGGGGTTAGTTCCACTAAGAGAAGGAAGAGAAGAGAGAGAGAGATGAGGAGAAGTAGAGGAGGAGAGAGGAGTATGATGAGAGAGACGAGACGAGAGCGAGAGGAGTTTTGGTGTGCGTGTGTGCGTGAGTGCGTCAGTATGTGCGAGTGCGTGCGCGCGTGCTGTGTGTGTGTGTGTGCATGCAGGCATGCGTGCGTGCGTGCAAGCATGCGTGGGTGTGCGTGCAGTGGGTGGTGTTGTGTGTATGGAAGAGAGAGACGAGAGAGAAGAGAGAGCGAGAGAGAGAGAGGGGGGGGGTGGGGGGACCACGACCGGGAAAGAGCTCGGGGAGAAGAGAGAGAAAGAGGACTGAGGAGAGAAGAGACATGCGAGCAAGCGACACACACACACCACCACACACACACACACACCACACACAACACACACACACCACACCACAAACAAACACACACACACACACACAAACACAACACACACACACGAGACGAGCGAGAGAATGAGAGAGAGCGAGAGAGAGGAGAGAGAGGAGAGAGAGAGAGAGAGAAGAGATGAGAGAGAGACAGAGAGGACAGAGAGAGACAGGACAAGAGGGGCCCAAAAAACAGAGGCGCGCGCGCCGACACGCAAACATCGACACACCATACATCCAACGCCACACGCGCGACGACACACGCACCCACTTTAAGACCGCGCGCGCGCGCAGGGACATAGCAGAGAGGAGAGACCCGAGCGAGACTCGAGCTGAGGAGACGAGAAGACCCCTGAGAGAGAGACGAGATATGATCGAGAGAGAGCCAAAAGAGAGACGAGATGGAGGGACGGACGACAGACAGACATTACACCGTTATCGAGTCTCGCCGACATGAGCCCCCCCGAAGATCCATACTGATCCGCAAAAATGGAGAGTGGCTAGACACTGGCGCTTGTGTGTCGACATCAGGGATCAGATGGGCAGTCGTGGCCATGAATACGACTCCGGCTGGATAGCTGGGTCATCCGCAGGGTTCAGAGGTACCAAGAGGCGGGGGGAGGGGGGAGAGGGGGCGGGGAGGGGAGGGGGGGTTATCCTCGTGATGTATTACGGGTTTATTGACCAAGGTCCGTCCGTCTCTGTCGGTTTGTCTGTCTGGCTGGCTGGCTGACCGGCTGTTTGTAGATACTGGAGGGTCGGTCGTTCCGAAGCTTGCCAGAATGCTGAAGGTATTGGCGGTTTATCGACTACTACCGCCCTCAATCTGTCTATTCGGACATGATGTGACCCCGGGGGTGTGGGGATGGGGGTTGAGGTTGGGGGTTATCCGGAGTTTGTGCTTTCCGTAATGGTGGTATTTCAGTTTTCTTTTCAATTTCTTGTACTGTTCTTCACTGTTTGTTGTTTGTTTGGTCAGACATACCACGGGATCATCTGGAACTTTGTGCCACCTACGATTACGCAGTGGTGATCTTAAAACAATTTTCTTCTTTTTCTTTTCTGTTCTTATTTGCCTGTTTGTTCACACATACCGCGGAAATATCCGGAATTTAGTGCTTTCTACGATTCTGCGATGGTGATCGTTAATCATTTTTCTTCTTTTTTTTTCTCTTTACTGTCCTTGTCTGTCTGTCTGTTTGTTTGTACAGATAAACCGCGGAATTACCTGGAATTTAGTGCCTCATAGGATTCTGCGATGGTGAACGTTAACAATTTCCTCCTTTCTCTTTCACTGTTGTTCTTTGGTTGGTTTGTTCACACGTACTCTGGAGCGAACTGTCAGCAGCTCTGTGGGGGCCGGAAAAGCTCAGCTGGTAGAACGCCGGACTCGTAATCCTGGGGTTGCGCGTTCGAATCTCCGCCAAGCCGCTTCAGTACAGGGAGATTTCCCTCTCGGAGTTAACATTGGTTCTGACTCCATTCCCCATACAGTCCTTCGAATGAGACTATAAACCGAGGTTCCGTGTGTGAACGCACGCGTAACATCTTGCACACACGTAAAAACCCCATCACCAACTTTCAGAAGAGAAAGCCAGTTTGGCCGTTGGTATGGATGACACGTTACACATAGCATGCACCTTCCCTGAAGATGGAGTATGGCTGCCTTAATGGCAGGATAAAAAAAAAACCCTAAAAAAACGGCCATACACACAAAACTCCACTCCCTTTGCTGGGCAGA
>JADBJO010015463.1:7500-17500 GCA_016801955.1 Conus betulinus
GAGGGAGGGAACATGAAGCCAATGATCCATTCCATTTAGTGTGTGCTGCCCCTGTTTAAAGTGTCCACTTCCACTGTGGATTCAGGCATGGTTTCATTCGGCGTTCGGGGGAGAGACAGAGAGACAGAGAGAGAGAGAGAGAGAGGGAGGGGGGGGGGGAGGAGGTAGAGAGAGGGAGACAGAGGGGGGAGGGAGGTAGAGAGAGAGAGAGAGTGAGTGAGAAAGAGAGCGAAATACAGAAAGAAGAGAGAGGGAGGAGAGAGAGAGAGAGAGGAGAGAGAGGGGGAGGGAGAGGGAGGAGAGAGAGACAGAGAGACGAGTGAGAGAGAGACAGACAGACAGAGGGAGAGAGACAGAGAGAAAGAAAGAAAGAGAGAGTGAGAAAGTGAAAGAAAGAGAATGAGAGAGAGGGAGAGAGAGAAAGAGATAGGGAGAGAGAGAGAGAGAGAAAGAGAGAGGAGAAACAGACAGACAGACAGATGGAGGAGAGAGAGAGAGAGAGAGAGAGAGAGAGAGAGAGAGAAGAGAGAGAGGGAGAGAGAGAGAGGAGAGAGAGAGATAGTTATGATGCTCACACACAAGCAATTTTCAGCAGGCCAAATTCCGTCAATCCAGCACTTCCAGTAAAAGTAAGAGCGTAGAGTAAGTTGAAGGAGTCAGAGCCAGCCAACGATCAATTCATTAGTGAGCTTCCCGTGTCAGAGTGCCCCTCTTTCGTTGGAGCATTTAGTCGGGGTTTCATTCGCTGTTAGAAGATTGGGGGGGGGGGGGGGGGGGGGGGGGGGGGGGGGGGGGGGGGGGGAGGAGAGGGAGGGAGGGAGGGAGGGGACAGAGAGGGAAAAACAGACAAAGAGAGTGAGGAAGTGAGAGAGAGAGAGAGAGGAGAGAGAGAGAGAGAGAGAGAGAGAGAGAGACAGACAGACAGACAGACAGGAGGATGGAATGGAGAAAGCGAGTGAACGAGCGAGACAGACAGAGAGAGAGAAAGAGAGAGAGAGAGAGAGAGAGGGTGGAGACAGACAGACAGATAGGTAGACAGAGACGGGAAGAAGAGAAGAGAAGGAGAAGAGAAGAAGAAGAAGAAGAAGAAGAGAGAGAGAGAGAGAGAGAGGAGAGAGAGAGACAGAGGACAGAGACAGAGAGACAGAGAGAGAGAGAGACAGACAGGACAGACAGGACAGACAGACAGACGAATGGCAATAGACAGTCACACACACACACACACACACACCACACACACACACACACACAGACACAGAGAGAGAGAGAGAGAGAGAGAGAGAGAGAGAGAGAGAGAAAACTAATTTAATATATCGTCCACTTCACAATCAAACCTTTGACACAGGGGGAAGGGGTGAGGGGCCAGGTGTGAACACATCTCAGGAAAACTCCGTCTAGGCGCTTCGGTCACTCTTGCCTCTCCCTCTCCTCTCCGGACATCTCTTTCAGACAAATTCCTGACTCCCCTGCCCCCTCACCCCCTCCCCTACTCTGCCCTCACACAAGCGCGCGCACACACTCCTCACGCCCAGACACACGTCTGTGGATCATCTGGACAATCATGCTGAACAATTAAGTAGTAGGGGAAAAAACTAGTGCAGGTTAACAATTCTTCCATCATTATAGGAATGACTTGGCTGATTGTGTCTGTGCTCTTGGCGTCAAATAGACACACACCACGGTCCGTAATTCCGTGGTGTTCTCATCACCAAGGGGTCAGAAAGGAATCCAGCAGCACCCTCAAAGCAGCCAGCGAAAGGTAGTAGAATAAAAACAAAACATCATGGATTAAAACAACATCACTTAGCTGTTCTTTTTTTTGTGTTTAATTTTCTCAAGTCTCGATATGGGGTAGCTTGTGTGACAGGAATGTTGCCAAATGTGTTGCTACCTTTCATTATTGCAGGACAATGTTTGCCAGACGTTTTGTGGTCAGGAATTGAAAAAAAAAATGAGCCACGCATACAGTACAGTGCACTTCTTCTGGACATCATTGTACGCTGTGCAAATAAATGGAAAAAAAAGAAAATGTTCGATTTCTTTTCGCAGCATGATGGGCCTGTGCTTGATCCAAAAATCCAAGGCATGCAGTTATTACTCTCTGTCTGTCTGTCTGTCTGTCCATCTCTCTCTCTTCTTCCCTCTGTCTTTCCTTCTCTTCCTCACTCCCTCTCTCTGTCTCTCGCTCTCTCTCTTTGTCTTTCTTCTCTCTCCCTCCCTCCTGCTGTCTCTCCATCCCGCATCCCGCACCCCCCCCCTCTCTCTCTCTCCCAACCCCTCTGTGACTCTTCCCACGTGGAACACGAGTTATTGCTGGAGATATTGATTGCTAATATCCTTAAATTACCCCTTTTCAGAATCGTAAATAAAGAATTAATAACAAAATCCCACACACACACACACACACACACACACACACACAAACACACACACAAAATCAATATGGCGCACCCACATAAATCCACAAACTGAGATTTCAATGGAGGATGTGGAAAAATGGCTGAAGACATGTGAGATCGAGAGGGTGTGAGAAGGAGAAGGGGGAAAGGGGAAAAAAAAGGGCGGTGGGGGGGGGGGGGGGGGGGGGGGGGGAGGAGGGGTATGGAGGGCGAGGGTGGATGGTGGAGGACGAGAAAAGAGGGGGGTGAGGGAGGGGAGCAAGAACTAGGGAGGTGGGTGGATGGGGGCAGAAGGGAAGGTGGATTGGAAAGGAATCTGATGGATTCCACGGACGCTTCAGCCATGAATTAAACAGAGGCATTCCCTGGCTGCTCTTCTCCTAAGGTCCATGAGGTCAGAGACAAAAACAAACAAACAAACAGAGACAAAAACAAACAAACAAACAAAAAAGACCTTCAATGAGGGACAGTGGTCGAGCCAACAGCTTACACAGTTCTCCGCTTTGACGAATACAACTCCCCTCCCCCCCCCCCCACCCCCAAACCTGACCTTGTTCCTCGACCCCCACCCCTCTACCTCTCCACTCTCCACCCCCCCTTCTCTCTCCCCTTCCCCTTCCTTTTTATTCCTACCCCCCCCCCCCCCCCCCCCCCCCCCCCCTTTTTTCAGTTTAGTGCAAATCCAGCTTATTGCCATCCCTATATGTTTTGTTTCTGATTACTGTGTTTTTTGTTTTGTTTTGGGGGTGTGTAGAGGGCCGTTTGGCCACAGGAAGCTCATTAGCGCGGTGGCTTTTGATGTCAGTCAGTCCTCCCCGATTGTTCTTGGTGGTCCAGCTGGGAGTGAAGATGAGGACGTGTTGTGTGAGGGGTGAAAGCCAGTCAAGGTAATCAAGTCTGGCCCTCCCTTCGTTTTGTCCCTCCCTGCTTCATTGGCTCATTCAATATGAACAGCTGCCTTTCAGTTCCAGAGGGAAAGGGAGAGGCGGTGAGAGAGTGATGAGTAGGGAGGGGTGGGGGTGGGTGCGAGTGTGTGTGGTGTGTGTACGTGTGTGTGAGAGTGGGGAGAGAGAGAGAGAGAGAGAGAGAGAGAGAGAGAGAGAGAGAGAGAGAGAGAGAGATTATATATATATATATATATGTTGTACAGTTCATCTACTGTCTGTCTTTCTGTCTCTCATTCTCTCCGTCTCTCTCTATCTATCTCCCTCTGCCTTTCTTTCTCTCCCTCCCTCCTGCTGCCTCGTCATCCCGCGCGCGGCGCGCGCGCCCCTCCTCTCTCTCTCTCTCCCCCTTCTGTGTCTCTTCCCACGTGGATCACGAGTTACTGCTGGGATATTGATTGCTAATATCTTTAAATTACCGTTTTTCCCAATCGTGAAATTAAAGGAATAATAACAAAAGCCACAAACAAAAAAAATCAGTGTGGCGCGCACACACACACCCACACCACCCATCCCCCCCATATATATATATATATATTGTAGATATACATACATATATACAGAGAGAGAGAGAGAGAGAGAAGAGAGAGGGGAGAGAGAGAGGGAGGGGGTGGGAGAGAGGCGGGAGGAGGGGAGAGAGAGAGGAGAGAGAGAGAGAGAGAGAGAGAGAGAAGGGAGAGAGAGAGAGAGGAGAGAGGGGAGAGAGAGAGAGGCAGACAGAAAGAGAAGAGAGAGTGCGACAGCATGTTGTGAAAGAGTGTGTGTGTGTGTGTGTGTGTGTGTGTGTGTGTGTGTGTGTGTGTGTGTGTGTGTGTGTGTGTGTGTTGTGTGTGTGTGTGTGTGTGTGTGTGTGTGTGTGTGTGTGTGTGTGTGTGGGTGTGTGTTGGGTGTATATGAGTGTGAGCAGGGGGACGGACGGCTGGTGGGGAAGGGAATAGATGGGGAGGGGCGATGATGAGGGAGAAAGGAAAACGCCAAGGTAGGTAGTGTGCTGCATGTTAAACTGCAAATGTCTTAATAGGGGCTGCTGGTCTAGGTGAGGCAACTCGTTCACCAGTTCTCTCCCCCCCCACTCTCTCTCTCTCTCTCTCTCTCTGTCGTACCCACCCCCATCCCTCCCTCCACATCACTCTCCCACCACCCTCCCTGTCTGTGAAGCGGAAAGGCAGCTCTTCATATTGAATGAGGCCAATGAAGCAGGGAGGGGCAAAAAAAAGAAGGGAGGGGGGGGGGCAGACTTGATTACCTTGACTGGCTTTCACCCTCACACAACACGTCCTCATCTTCACTCCCAGCCGGACCACCAAGAACAATCGGGGAGGACTGATTGACATCAAAAGCCACCGCGCTAATGAGCTTCCTGTGGCCAAACTGACCGTCCCTACGGCCCTCTACAAAACAAACAAAAATAGGGATGACAGTAAAGCTGGATTTCCACTAAACTGAGAATTGGGGGGGGGGGGGGGGGGGGAGGGGAGAGTAGAGATAGAGGGTGGGGGTGGAGGAGCTGGAGGGAAGGGTCAGGAGGTTAGGAGAGAACCTTGTGGTTCAACAAGGTCAGGTTGGGGTGGGGGTGGTGGGGGGGGGGGGTGGGAGGGGAATTGTATTCGTCAAAGGGAAGAAACTGTGTAAGCTGTTGGCTCGACCACTGTCCCTCATTGAAGGTCTTTTTTTTTCTGTTTTGTCTCTGACCTCATGGACCATAGGAGAAGAGCAGCCAGGGAATGCCTCTGTTTAATTCATGACTGAAACGTCCGTGGAATCCGTGAGATGCCTTCCATGACTCCCCCTCCCCCCCTCCCCCCTCCCCCCCCACACACACTGCCTCCCTCTGCCTCCCTACTTATCATCTACTTCATCCTCCCCTCACCCCACCTTCTCTCTTTGTCTTTCACACATCCTCCCCTGCCTTCCATCCCCCTCCCCTCCCCTTTTCCCCCCCTTCCTTTCCTCTCACACCGTCTCTCATGTCTCCAGTCATTTTCCACATCCTCCTTCGGAATCTCTCAGCCTGTCTATCTAGGCAGTTTATGATTTATCAGTTTAGGGCAGTTTATGGATTTATGTGGCTGCGCCCCGGATTGATTTATTTTGTTTGTGGCTTTTTGTATTATTTCTGTGTTTTTTACGTTTCCGAGAAAGGGTAATTTAAGGATATTAGCAATCAATATCCTAGCAATAACCTGTTTGTGGGCGGGTTTCGGGGGGGGGGGGGGGGGGGGGGGGGGAGGGGGCAGAGAAAGAGAACGTGTGTGTGTGTGTGTGTGTGTGTGTGTGTGTGTGTGTGTGTGTGAGTGTGTGTGAGAGAGAGAGAGGAGAGAGAGAGAGAACGAGAGAGAGAGAGAGAGAGAAAGAGAGAGAGAGTGTGTGTGTGTGTGTGTGTTGGTGTGAGTGTATGTGCACGCGCGCGTGCACGCGCTTATACTGACAAATGTTTCATGTAGATTAGGCAAGCTTATAGTCGTATGGAACTAGCATCTGGTAAACTTACTAGCTGCCTGATGATGACAGTCACACTGAATTTGTGTCGACTGTGAACATCGGAGGACTAAGTACCTTTCACTGACATGAGGATACTTTTGCCCTAGTGTCGACAGCGAAGTCTCCCTCACAAGAAGCAGCAGAGGGAAATGGATTCTCTGAAAATGGATTCTCTCCCTCTCTCCCCCCTCTCTCCCCCTCCCCCCCTCTTGTCTGTCTGTCTCTCTCTCTCTCTCTCTCTGTGGTCTCCCTCCCTGCCATTCTCTCTGTGTCTCTTTCTACATCCTCTCCCCCCCCCTCCTCCCCTCCCTCTCTCTCTCATCTCTCTCTCTCTCTCTCTCTCTCTCTCTCTCTCTCTCTCTCTCTCTCTTCGAAAACAAAAGATTGTGCTCTTTCCTTGTTTCGTCTTTTTTCCTGTCTTTGTCTAGTCTTATCAAGTTCAGCTTACTAGCCAAAGGCGAATATCTCGATTACACGTCTCCTCTGACATCTTTGGCAAAGGCAATAACATACATGTCTGCCTTGGTCCGGGAGAAGATGGGGTGGGGAGGGAGGGGGTAGGGGGATTTGGAGACTGGAGAGTTGATTGCTTTTTTTTTTTTTTCTCAGCGGAAAGCCTTGAATGAGAGAAATAGGTATGGACAGTGTTGACAGGAGGGAAAGGGCGACGGAGGGAGAAGGGGATGGGGGTGGGGTGGGGGGGGGCGGGGTGGGGTGTTACATGTCACATACAGCCGCTCGTTACCTCACGCTTAAGCCCTGTTACATTTCCCACTGAGGATGATCCCCTGCTCGTGCTAATTACTGACGCTCAGTAAGCACCGGCAAGAACGTCTGGGTGTCAGGGAATGAAATTGGACTGGGGGGGGGGGGGGGGGGGGGGGGGGGGGGGCAGAGACTGTGTGGGCCTGTGTGTGGGAGGGGAGGTGGGGGGGGGGCAGAGAACAATGGGGCTGGTGGTGGGAGGTGGGAGTGGGGAGGGGGTTACCAACGAGAGGGGGTTTAACAACCATTCGTCCCTCTCTCTATCTCTGTAAGCACGGTTCCTGAAAGTATTATCTGGTGTGTAGGTACCGTTGCTTTTATTTTGTTTTATTTTGTTTTCGCTCCTCGCTTTGTTTACATCGCCCACCGCTTTCAAGTTTGAGCTGCTTTTCAAAGCAGTGAGCAACTCTTCAAGGGAGAGGAGGATGGGAAGGATGGGGGGAGAGGGCGAGGAAGAGGGGGGGGGGGGGGGGGGGCAAAAGGGAACCGGCGCGGAGGTGACGGGAAGAAAGAGACAGGCCTCAGCTTTCAGTTTCATCAAGGAGGCGTCACTACTGCGTGCAGACTATAGTCCATATACGCTACAACACATCCGCTAAGTTTTGAGACCACACTAACGCGTGATTTTAAGCTGATGAGGAAAAAAGAGAGACGCTTCAGACATTTTTTTTTTGTATTACTGACATTGACCTATACAGTCTTTGTGTCAAGGGGGAACAAGATCATAATTTGCAGCGCGCCAGGAAAAAGAGAAGAACAATCTGGAATGAAACAGGCAAAACTGAATAGCTCAGTGACGGTGAACAATCGAAGTATTTGGAAATAAAGTAACGAGAAAAATTTAAAAAAAAAAAAAGGACTTCGTTCTTGATAACAATCAAAATACATAGTAGAAGTAAAGAAATGGAAAGAGAACACCACTTATACACACAGACGCGTGCGCGCACGCACGCAAGCACAAACACATACGCATGCACGCACACACACACACGCACACAGGCAACACTTTCAGATGAGAGAAGGACGCAGGACACACAGGACAGAACACGGACGAGAGGGAACAGGAGAGAGAGAGGAGACGGAAAGGAGGAGAGAAAGAGGAGGAAAGGGACCAAGAGAGAGAGGAGAGAAAGGAGAAAAGAGAGGAAGAGAGAGAGAGAGAAAAGAAGAAAGAAAGAAAAACGTAAAAAGTGATCATCAAACTGTATCACGCATCAGGCGACAACCATTATAAAAAGTCAGTGAGATCAAACGTTTTCTTTTTCCTATATCCTAAGCAGCTTCTGCGACGTTACTTTGCGGAGTAAAACGTATGACGTCAGCACTGCCAGTGGATAACAAAAATCACGTAAATCATTGTTTAGCTCAGTCAAGGCATTGGAATATATAAGGACGCGCGCCTTTTATGACAGAATGTAAAAGACCGTTTTAATATCCCGTTTCAAACAACTGAACTGGCATTCGAAAGATGGAAGAGGGCGCAAACGACTCTTGGTTCCATTCCTTTAAAAGTATTTTACAGCCTGAAAAATTCTTAAACATAGTTACCAACAAATGGCACTAGAGATTCACTGGCTAGATTCTTCAGAAGAACTCTCGGTGTGAGAGCCAGCAAGAGGTGTAGAAACATGAAGTGAGAGAAGAGATGAAGAACATTTAGCATTTGATTGCAAAGAATATGAAGCCAACAAGCCGATCCGAAGTCTCAGCTGTTTGAGAGAGAGTAGCTGAAACGAACGAGAGAGAGAGAGAGAGGAGAGAGAGAGAGAGAGAGAGAGGGAGAGAGAGACGAGGAGAGGAGAGAGAGAGAGAGAGAGAGAGAGAGACGAAGAGGAGAGGAAGAACAGTGGGGGATTTCCGTTCATATCTGGGAGAAAAAAAAAAAAAACAAAAACAGTTTTTGTTTTCCGAGCGATTACACAAGGTCTAATGAGGGCATTGACCGCAAAAACAAAAAAACAAAACACCAAAAAGGCAAAAAAGAAAAAGAAAAATCAGCTAGTTGTGACTTGTCCTGGAAGAAATTCCACTTCCCGATTACAAGGGCAACTGGGAAATCGCAGACCTCAAGGTCTCTTACTCACCTCCTTGAGAGAGAGAGAGAGAGAGAGAGAGAGAGAGAGAGAGAGAGAGAGAGAGAGAGAGAGAGAGAGAGAGAGAGTGAGTGTGTGTGGTGTGTGTGTGTGTGTGTGTGTGTGTGTGTGTGTGTGCGCGCGCGCGCGTGTGTTGAAAAATACTATTCCACCAGACAGAAGGCACAAACAAATTAAAAGACAAAATACGACGCGTTTCGACCTCTCTGGTCTTCTTCAGGCAAGAGAAACAGTGGTCAGGACAACGAAAACGAAGATCGAGCCATTCTGGTGTCCAGTTTGAGAAGCGAAGTGATGGTTCGCTCTTCGTTTTCGTTGTGCTGAACGTTGTGCATCTTGCCTGAAGAAGACCAGAGAGGTCGAAACGCGTTGTGTTTTGTCTTGTCGTTTGTTTGTCTCTTCTGTCCGGCGGAATAGTAATTTTTTTTGTACTCCCAGTTCTTATAAAATCAGGGAGTACTTTACAATGGGAACGAAGAAATGCTGTCTGTGTGTCTGTCCGTCCGTGGTCAAAACGTGTTCCACTCGCTCCAGACAAAACTGCTGGACCGATCTTTCTGAGACTTTGTAGAGATGTTCATTATGGGTCACGGATGATGCCCGGTAATTTATTGCACCAGAACAGCCGTTACTAACGGCTATAAATGATAATTTTTATGATGTACAGTTGTGTAACCATTTTTGCAAGCGTTTCGGTAGTATAGTGGATAGGGTCCCCCGCCTGTCGCGCGGTAGACTCGAGTTCATTTCCCCCCCGGGGAGAACAGGTGTGGGGTTTTTTTCCTTCCCTTTCTCTTACATACAAAATGTCTACCACCAAAAGGGGAGAAAAGTGCTATAGTGACTGATTTATAGATATACCTTTTTTTTTTTTTTCTTTTTGTTGTACTTCTACTTATTGGGAGTACGTTTCTATGCTTTGCATCTTGTTCTTTCAGTTTGTTTCAGTTTTCACCTGCAGCCTCTCCCATTGAAACTAACTTTCAACAGACCACAACGGGTCTCGTTTAGTACGAAGAGGAAGCGGACAACCGAAGATTAATGAAAGCGGAATTGGAAACGAGACTTTAAATTTTTTTTTTTCTTTTGTGATTTGTTCGTTTCATTGTATCTCTGTTTCTCTTCCGTTCCCAGATTTTCATCAACATCTATGTCGGGTTCTGACATTTTCCACGCTTTGAACACTTCTCTGCGATTGGTAGCGAGAATGGTTGGCATTCACCGGCGCTCTGTGTATGTGTGTGGTGGGGGGGGGGGGGGGGGGGGAGGGGGGGGGGGGGGGCTTTGTTTCCACTGTAGAGCTGACTGGACTAATTGC
>JADBJO010015463.1:22500-27500 GCA_016801955.1 Conus betulinus
CATTACCACCACCATTACCACCACCATTACCACCACCATTACCACCACCATTACCACCATTATTACCGCTACCAATACAGCCACCGTACCACCACCACCACCATTACCACCACCACCATTACCACCACCATACCACCCACCACACCATTACCACCATTATTACCCATTATTAACCACCAATACCGCCACCGTTACCACCACCATTACCACCACCATTACCACCACCATTACCACCACCATTACCACCACCATTATTACCACCATTACCACCATATACCGCCACCAATACCGCCACCGTTACCACCACCATTACCACCACCATTACCACCACCATTACCGCCACCGTTACCACCACCATTACCACCACCATTACCACCATTATTACCGCCACCGTTACCACCACCACCATTACACCACCACCGTTACCACCATTATTACCGCTACCAATACCGCCACGTTACCACCACCATTACCACCACCATTACCACCACCATTACCGCCACCGTTACCACCACCATTACCACCACCGTTACCACCATTATTACCGCTACCAATACCGCCACCGTTTTACCACCACCATTACCACCACCATTACCGCCGTTACCACCACCACCACCATTACCACCACCATTACCGCCACCGTTACCACCACCATTACCACCACCATTACCGCCACCATTACCACCACCATTACCACCACCATTACCACCACCATTACCACCCACCATTACCACCACCATTACCACCACGAACATCATCAAGCACCGTACCCTCCACCCAACCATCACCATCACTATCCCTACCACCCACCACCAACACATTACCACCCCAGCTATCAAACCCATCACCACCACCACCACAACACCCACCCTGCCCCCCACCACTTCTCTCCCTCGTTCACAACCCACCCACCACAGAAAGCAAAACAAAGCAAAGCAAAACACAACACAACACAACACAACAAAACACAACAAAGCAAAACTCCACCACCATCACCCACACACACACACACACACACACACACACACACACAAACCCCCCCCCCCCCACACACACACACCACCCCTCCTCCCATACACACACAACACAACAACAACAACAACAACAAAAACAACAACAACACACCCCCCACCACACACACACACACGCCTCCCGCCCACACACACACTAACCTCCACGTAAACGGCGAAGGGCATGACGACCACGGCCACCATGATGTCGGCCACGGCCAGCGAGCAGATGAAGTAGTTGGTGACGGTCTTCAGACTCTTCTCCCGCGCCACGGACATGACCACCAGCACGTTTGCCGAACACGGTGAACACGGGAAGATGACCAGCACGATGGTCCAGTACTTGTTCTGCAGCGCCTCGCCCAGCGTGGCGTTGGCCGCGCTCAGGTTGCCGGCGCCGCCGAAGTCGGCCGAGTCGTTGCCGCCGCCGGCGCCGTCCAGGGTCAGGTTGCTGAACATGCAGAAGGGGGTCCGCTCCTCGTCGCAGAGCAGGTCGAAAGGCGAGAGGGTGGCGTTGGGGCCTGCTCCCCCTCCCGCCACCCCCCACACGTCCTGGGAGAGGATGGAGGAGGCGGTGGCCGAGAGGCCGTCCCTGGGCCCCTCCCCGCCGACCCGGAAGCCGGGGTAGACGTGGTCCTCGCGCGGGGAGTAGGGCAGGCCCCCAGGCTGCACGTGAACGTCCGAGCCGTTGGGACCTCCGCCTCGGCCCACTCCTCCACCTCCTCCGATGCCTCCTCCTCCTCCTCCTGCTCCTGCTCCTCCTCCTCCTCCGCTTCCTGGCCTGGGGGCGGGAATCATCCTGCCGGGCAGCGACGGCGGCGGGGAGGGCGGGGTGGACGGGGAAAGGTTGAGGAGGGTGGAGGGGAGGTTACCGATGAAAGTGCCCTTGCCGCTGGAGGGTTGGAGGAAGGGCAGGACCCTCCGGGTGTCCATGGCCGTCTAGTGCCCCATCCACGGGCCGGGGGTTCGCTCCTGTCCTGCACGCAAGCGCTGCTTCGCCGGTCTGCACACACACACACACACCACGCCGACGGTCGGCCATGAGAACACGCGGGTGTCTGTGAATCAATGAATGGATGAGTGAGTGAACGGATGAAAATATATGAACGAAGGCATGAGTGAGTGAATAAATGAGTGAAGAGATCGGTGAGTGCAAGTGAAAGAAATGAATGAACGAATGAACAAACGAACGAACGAATGAATGAAGGAATCAATGAATCGATGAATGAATGAAGAAACGAACGAACGGACGAATGAATGAATGAATGAATGAATGAATATTTATTCTCCAAGGACTGCGATATTCGTGTTCGCACATTTGTCAACTGGCATACTTGCCGTTGTCATGACATCAAAAAAGCTCAAAGCCAGCACTGAAGAAGTGGCAAAAATGATTTGGGAAAGTACCTGAAAGTGACAGTGACATAAAAGTTTCAGAGTTAACGCGAGGGGAAATTTTGAAGTTTCATCCTTGCTCTCCTTTGAGCATGGAATCAGGCGAGTGAACCCCGACTGGGATCAAATGAAACCTCCATAACATATCCACAGACTCCGAGAGAAGGATTTCACTCATTAGAGCTGAAATGCTTCCGCAAGACCCTTGGCATCTCATACAAAGACCACGTCACCAACCTGGAGGTCCAGACCTCAGTGTAAGGCAAGCCACTAGACCCACACGAAGACCTGCTGTCCACAGCGAAAAGAAGGAAAACGAGACAGTAGGGTCATGTATCAAGATCAACAGGACTTGCGCCAAAACCATTTAACAAAGAACGGCACGAGGAGGAAGAGGGAGAGGGAGACAGAGAAAAAGAGATGGGAGGACAACATCGGTGAACGGACTGGTCTCACACTCAGCAACTGCTTAGGAGCGGTCTGAGGATCGGGAGGAATCGAAGAAGCTGGTTGTGAAGTCTTCGGTCGTGCCTCAACGGTCTTCAAGACTCCGGACTAGGTGACAGGCGAACATATACACTCACTCACAGAGCCGTCCGCAGAGCTTTGCGGACATGCGACCGACAATCTCCGTGTGTCCATTTATTCGGGGGATCTTGTCTTCATTGTAACCATTTCTTTATTGTCAAGTTAGCATTAATACCAAATGCAGTTACCAGGCTGCAAATTAGTGCAAGATTACGACACCATCGCATTAATCATGTGAAGTTGAGCCTCTTTCTTTTTCTTAATTTTTTCTCCCTTTTTTTTTGTTTTCTTATGATAAACACGAAAACTAACTTTGTTTTGGCGTCATAGTGGACATAATTAGCCCCATTTCGACGCAAAGACGTCACCCTGATTTCTGTCGTTGCTGTGGTTGGTAGTGGTAGTGGTGGTGGTTGTGCTGGCGGCGAAGTTTCTTTCTTTTTCTTTCTTCCTTTCTTTTTTCTTCTCTCTCTTTATTTCGTGCGTGCCGGGGGTGGGGGTGGGGAGTGGGGGTGGGGGGGGGGGGGGGGTGCGGGAGACGTGTGGGACGGGTGAGAGTGTGTGAGTGGGTAGAGGTGGCGATGGGAGGGGGGGGGGGGCTTTTTTCTTTTCTTTCTGTCTGTCTTTCTATCTTTGTCTGTTTTTTGTGTGTGCTGAAGGGGGGGGGGGGGGGGGGGGGGGAGGAGTGGGGGAGGGGAGAGAGATGGGTGTTGGGTGGGTGGGTGGGTGGGCGGGGAGGGATTCAGTGAACATGGAACGTGCCTCGTCGGAGCCCACGAGGTAGCTGACCTGGCGAAGGTCACCCGGTGTGTGTGTGTGTGTGTGTGTGTGTGTGTGAGTGTGTGTGTGTGTGTGTGTGTGTGTGTGTGTGTTGTGTGTGTGTGTGTGTGTGTGTGTGTGTGTGTGTGTGTGTGTGTGTGTGTGTGTGTGTGTGTGTGTGTGTGTGTGTGTGTGGTGTGTGTGTGTGTGTGTGTGTGTGTGTGTGTGTGTGTGTGTGTGTGTGTGTGTGTGTGTGTGTGTGTGTGTGTGTGTGTGTGTGTGTGTGTGTGTGTGTGTGTGTGTGTGTGTGTGTGTGTGTGTGTGTGTGTGTGTGTGTGTACACTTTGTCAGTGCTCGTTAGAAGGCGGGCGCGGTGGGCCAGGGATCCAGGGGAAGCCTTAGCGGATCATGGCGGAGGGAGGTGCGGGGATCTGGGTATTGAGGGGCGGTAATGCCCCCGACCTCACATACATCATCTTCTCTCCCCTTATGTGTGTGTGTGTGTGTGTGTGTGTGTGTGTGTGTGTGTGTGTGCGTGTGTGTGTGTGTGTGTGTGTGTGTGTGTGTGTGTGTGTGTGTGTGCGCGTGCGCGCGCGCACGCGCACTCTTAGTGTCACTTCTTTTGTCCCTTCTACGTACGCTCTCTCTCTCTCTGTCTCTCTCTTCTCTCTCTCTCTCTCCCCGTCTCTGTCTCTGTCTCTGTCTCTCTCTCTCTCTGTCTCTCTCTCTCTCTCTCTGCCCCGCCTGTTTTTTTTCTCTCTCTCTCTCTCTCACTGTTTTTTCCTCTCTCTGTTTCCGACCCCCCCCCCCCCCCCCTCTGTTTTCCTCCTCTCTCTCTGCCCCCCCGCCCTCTCTCTGTTCTCGCCCCCATCCTACACTTCTCGTGTTTTCTCCATCAACCACTCTCAAATCATGACCATCTTCCTCCCCCCCCCCCCCCCCCACATGTTTTTATTCTGTTATTGTCGCCCCTCTCTCTCCCTCCCCATCTCTCTCTGTGCCTCTATCTCTGTCTCTGTCTCTCTCTCCCTCTCTATTTCTCCGCACCCCCCTCTCACTCTCCACTCGGCGCACCCAACCCTTCCCACTATTTTTTTTTTTTTCTCCATTATCCATCCCCAGTCTGGCATTCCTCCTGAACCCCACACCCCCTTTTTGTTGAAAATCTGTTTTTGTTCTCTGCCTGTCTGCCTGCCTGCCTGCCTGCCTGCCTGTCTGCCTGCCTGTCTCTGTCTGCCTGCTTGTCTGCCTGCCTGCCTGCCTGTCTGTCTCTGTCTGCCTGCCTGCCTGCCTGCCTGCCTGTCTGTC
>JADBJO010015463.1:32500-35000 GCA_016801955.1 Conus betulinus
GTTGAACGTTTTTTTTTGTTTTTTGTTTTTGAAAACTCTTTGGAGGTGTTCACAGTAAGTGTCTATTCTATTCCAAGTCCGATTACCGGAGTCTTCTGTTTTTCTTCTGCGTGCGCAGGCTGATACTCCTGCGGACACTCCTGTATAGACAGTCAAGTATTAACCCATCTACCCAACAAAATGAGGAGTTTTGTGTGTATGACCGCTTTTTTTTTATCCCGCTATTAAGGCAGCCATACTCCAACTTCGGGGAAGATGCATGCAAACTGGCCTTCTCTTCCGAAAGTTGGTAATGGGATTTTACGCGTGTGCAAGATGTTATGCGTGCGTTCACACACGGAACCTCGGTTTATAGTCTCATTCGAAGGACTGTGTGGGAAATGGAGTCAGAACCACTGTTAACTCCGAGGGCTCCGAAACAGCTCGGCGGAGATTCGAATCCGCGACCCCAGGATTGCGAGTCCGGCGCTCTACCACTGAGCTGTTCCGGTCCCCTGATTCCCGGAGTGACAGGATACGATTTCTTCAGTAAGTGTGACCAGGACGCAGCATTTAGTGCCGAAGGTGCCAGACTCCACTTTGAATTTTGTTCATCAGTCAGCACAACACGTCAACATCGTTACTCTGATTGAGTTCAATCTTGGTTGTATTCGTAGCGTACTTCTGTTGCTGTCAACATGAATTTATCCTTATGCTCATCATTTATCTGTACTACTAATACATCGATCATCTGTAATTATTATTATTATTATTATTATTAATATTGTTATTATCATTTTCATATTATTATCATTACTATTATCATTTGTTCTGACATACAATGATAATCGAATTTAATGTTTTGAGTTAAACCTTTGCTCACGATTATTCAATAACAAAACAAATCATCTCCCCTGCCATGCTTCTAAATCTCTCCTTGGACGATTCTCCAACAAACTTGTCAAAGAGGTCCTCTGTCCTCGCTTTGGATGCTCTCCCCTTTCTCACACTTCTTTGCTTAGCTCCCTTTCTCTCCTTGTCTCAAAATGGGCGCATCATTCTGACCACCTCTTCTTCGTCGACATCGTTCCTGGCCATGCTGACATGGCGGCCAAGGACTGTAGTAAGTCGTCATCCTCCGTGACGTCGTCCATCCTCACAGCCTCTGTCTCTCTCTCTCTCAGCTCCATCTGGACAACAATACCAAGTACACTATGGCCCCTTGACTGTCAAAACCCATCATTAAGGCCAAGCTGCAGAACAAGTGGAAGCAGCAGCATCCGCGCTACAACAGAGCGGACCCGTACTACCTGCTGCCTCGTCGAGAGCAGGTAGCCATTTTCAGGCTCAGGACAGGCCACAACCCCCGGAAACACCACCTATTCTCTAAACTCCGCATCGGCAACACAGAGCAGTGCCCCTGCAGAACAGGCAGCCAGACAACAGAACATCTGCTGCAGTCCTGCCCGCTCCACCGAGCGCTCCGAGAGAAAACCTGGCCCGACCCCAATCCCAGTGGCCCGGAAGCTCTACGGAGGACTGGAGGACCTGCGACGTACTGCCACCTTTGTCGAGGAGACGGGGGAATCCATCTAAAGAAATGACAAACGAGGCAACAACTGTCAACACATAAAGCTTTCGCAATCACGAGTCGTTGTCCGGAGAGGCAGCCGCTGCGAGTCTGTACAGAGGATGCAGTTATATCCGACAGTGAATTCCCTCCCAGAATGCTCTCCAGTTTCGGTTTTTCTTGACAAGTGAGTGAGTTCTTACATTTAGAGTCTGTTCACGCTTGGTGATATTAGACTTAAAAAAAAAAAGAAAGAAAGAAAAAAGGGGGAGCAAGGGGAAGGGGAACATTTATTAAAAAAAATGTATTGATTTGATGCATGGAAAGCACTTTTGCTATTTGCATATTTTCTGGTTTGTGGGCTACTGTTTTGATAGAATCGTGTATGGTCGCATCCACGTTCGATTCTTTATACAATGAAGTTAATACTGAACAATGAAAAAGAATGGTCCACTGACAGAAGATATGAACAATCACATGCTACACTTTGGACAAACTTGGTTTTCCACAAATTCAGTCGAAGCTTGTATATTAAAGATGACAAATAAAGTGGACATGATAAAATTTCATACTACTCTGGAAGGTGTTCACTGTTCACGCATTTTTCCAATAGCGAATTAATTCCTTGAACATCAAGTTTTGAATTACTCTCAGGTGTTTTTCTTAACGCACCATCTCTAGCTAGCTTATCTGCTGTTTCATTACCAGATATGCCACAGCGTGATGGAATCTAGCAACATGATACCCCAATTCCCTTCAACATAATAACATGTATGTAATGTCTTATTTCAAAAAGTAAACCTTTTCTTATTTTTGATTCCCAATTCTGCAAGCTATATAGAACTGACTTGGAATCAACGCACAAAAAAGTATATCATAGACAGCAGTGTTATTGTCACACATGAAAACCAACGTCATAAGAATGGCATACAGTTCTGCCGTAAATATGGA
>JADBJO010015464.1:0-12500 GCA_016801955.1 Conus betulinus
AATGGATTTAAGTTTTCAGCTACTAAGACAGAGTGTATTCATTTCCATAGGAAAAGATCTCAGGTCTTAGAACCAGCTATCAATCTCAATGGTCAGGTAATTAAAGTTTCCAAACAAGTGAAATTTTTGGGAGTTATTTTTGATAGTAAGCTTTCTTTTTTGCCTCACATTAAGTACATTAAACAATCTTGCCAGTCAGGTTTGAATGTTTTGAAGGTTATTAGTCACACTGATTGGGGTGCAGACAGGCGAACTTTGTTGCAATTGTATCGGGCTTTGGTGAGACCAAAGCTAGATAATGGTTGTGTGGTATATGGATCCGCACGAAAGTCTTATCTCAAAGCTCTTGATCCAATTCATCATCAAAGATTGCGGATTGCTCTGGGAGCATTTCGCACATTTCCAAAAGAGAGTTTGTATGTTGAATCTGGTGAACCCCCTCTGGAGCTAAGGAGATTATGTCTTTCCATGAATTATTATCTGAAACTGAGGGCTAATCCAGAAAACCCTGCCTATGATATTGTCATGAACCCGCCTTTTAGAGCCAAATATGACTTAAAGCCAAATGAGATTCCTCCACTAGGTATTCGTATTTTGCCCCACTTCGGGGCAGCTGGCATTGACCTTGATGCTGTTGATGACGGTCCATTACAGACTGATGTACCTCCCTGGAAAATAGCCAATCCAGAGATTAATCTATATTTAACTCTATTTTGAAAGGAAGCCACCTCGAGTGCTGCATATAAACAACTCTTGAGCAATGTGAACTTTAAAAAGATTTTACCAAGATTTTTACAGATGGTTCTAAAAAAGATGAGAGGGCTACAGCTGCCATTGTGTGTGATAACAATTTTCAGGAGCCTACCTTTTTAAGATTGCAGGATTGACCAGCCGCCGTGACGAAGTGGTTGCGTCGCGGACTCCCGGCTGGGAGGTCGTGGGTTCGAATCCCATCAGAAGTCATGTGGGTTTTTCTGCCCCGACCGGCTCCTACCCAGAGTTGAGTTTGCTGCGGGCTCAGTTGGGAAGACTGGGACCACACAGTCGAGTTTCATCCACTTAATGGATGCGTTTCTAAGAGTGTTGCTCAAATTTCCTGACCAACACTGCAGGTGTCTGTATCTCTCGGGCCTGATTGACGCCGGGATATATTATGAAAGGAAGCGTAGAGTATAGCCCTGTCATGTAGTCTCAGACCGAAATGGAAATCCGTAGCATCATCTTAATCATCCTCATTCTCATCGATCAGCATAGAAAAAAAAAATGTCTCAGGTTCTGTGGCCCTTCATGCCCTGCTCTCATGGTGACCTCAATTTCGATGTCCTCTCCACGTCTGTGGCCTTGGTTTGGTTCCGTCGGGGTCACCGGTATCGGCGAGTCGGCTGTCGTTGGACGGACGTGGTGGTGCCCTCGGGGGGAGAGCTCACTCACGCCAGCTCCGCGACTAAGCAATTATTGTCGTCAGTAGGGGGCTTAGTAGGTGGTGTCCTGCGTATGTTAGATCAGAACAGGCGCCACTGAACACCACTGAAGTGACTCGGCGGCAGTGCAGTGTCTCCTCCGGTGGGTTGCCTCTTGACGGCTTGACATTGACTGCTCCCTGTGGATTGCCGGGTGCCGGGGCTGTGGCGGGGCCGACCGGGCTGTGGCTGTGGACGGGGTGTCGGAATGAGCGGCGTGGGTGCACTGCCTCTGAAGGTGGCGCAGAGGTTGGGACAGCAAAAAAAAAAAAAAAAAAAAAAAAAGATTGCAGGATTGGTCGTCTGTTTATACTGCTGAACTGAAGGCTTTAAATCTGGCTCTCAGTGCTGTGTTCAGGTCAGATCAGAACGATTTCTTATTTTATCGGATTCATTGTCGGCACTGTCGGCTGTATCGACAAGAGAAGTTTCACATCCAGTTTTGGCGGATATTCATGATCTTCATACTCAGCTTGTCTCTTCGGGAAAGCGTATAGTTTTCTGTTGGGTCCCCAGCCACATGGGAATCTATGGTAACTCAGTGGTAGACAAAGCAGCCAAACAAGCTCTCGGTGCAAGTCTTTCCAGGAGGCCTGTGCAGTTTTTTTCCTCACTCAGATCTTCGTCATAAATCTAGTTTGTATTGTCGTGAACTGTGGCAGAGTGAATGTTCTAATCAAATTCATAATAAATTGTTTAAAATTTGCCCAGATTTAATCAATCCTTTCCCATCGGTAGTACGTAACCATAAAGAGGAATCGGTTTTGTCACGGTTACATATTGGGCACAGCTATATAACGCACAGTTGGATACTCAGAAGGGAAGACCCTCCATGGTGTGTTGCATGTGACAGCTTGTTCAGTGTTAATCATTTTTTGACTGAATGTGCTGATTTGATGTGTATCAGAGAGAAGTTCTTTTCCACCAGTGATTTATCTTCTTTTTCGTGAGATTTCAGTGGATCTTATTTTTTTTCTTTTTGAAAGAGGTAAACTTATTTATATAGTGTTTTAATAATGTATATAGGTGTTGCTGGAGTTGAACAGATAATTGTGCTTTTGTCTTTAAATTTTAAGCGATGTGTTCCTACTAGTGTGGGTATTTGTATCTAGACACTCAGCAGATATGATAGCTGAGGTCCTGATTTGGCTCCTAGTAGTCTGCTGGACCCTATATACACTAACTAACTAACTATGTGACATGCTTCGTCTGTGTCCCAGTTCAAGATTTATAGGAACATGGAAAAAAGAATAATACATCATTGATGATTCCAGGAAAGAGTTATCACAACTTGAAATTACATTACCATTATATATATATATATATATATATATATATATATATATATATATATATATATATATATATATATATATATATATATATATATATATATATATATATATGTATATGTATGTGATAGATATGTATAGTGTGTATATATATGTGTATATATATATATATATATATGATATATATATATATATATATATATATATATATATATATATATATATATATATGTGTATATGTATATGTATGTATACATATATATATATGTATGATGTATATATATGTGTATGTATGTGTGCATATCTGTATATGTATATATATATATATATATATATATATATATATATATATATATATTTGGTCAATCAGTGGGTGATTGCATCTCTTACGAGATCCAAGGAAAGTTGTTCTGCACAATTCTTAGCCACTGACAATGCTTGGGTTGTTGAACGGCAGAGCTGACCACTCAGACTGTTCCATATCTTTTGATCTCCCTTGCATCCTTAAATGGATCCTCAAGCATAGGCTCAAAGATTGTCCCTTACATTTTATACTGTTTGCATAATGTTTCTAGTTTTTCACAACTTTTTTTCCTCTCCATACTTTCGTTTTGTTTAATACTTCTACCTTTCACTGGCTGCTTGGGGGTGCTGTTGGATTCTTTTTTGAACCCTTGGCGGTCGGAACACTACATATAGATCTGTCTTCGAGAGGGATTACGATAGTTTCCTCATGCAGCTAGTGAAGGGGTTTTATATTCATGATATACATTTTCCAATTTACTTCATCTTTAATTTTTTTTTTTTTTTCCTCTCAATTTCAAATCTTTGCCAAGTCATTATTATAATGATGGAAGAATTGTTAACCTGCACTTGTTTTCCCCCACTACTTAATTCTTCAGCATTATATTGTTTGGTCAATCAGTGGGTGATTGCATCTCTTACGAGATCCAAGGAAAGGTTGTTCTGCACATTCTTAGCCACTGACAATGCTTGGGTTGTTGAACAGCAGAGCTGACCACTCAGACTGTTCCATATCTTTTGATCTCCCTTGCATCCTTAAATGGATCCTCAAGCATAGGCTCAAAGATTGTCCCTTACATTTTATACTGTTTGTAATGTTTTTAGTTTTCAACAACTTTTTTCCTCTCCATACTTTCGTTTTGTTTAATACTTCTACCTTTCGCTGGCTGCTTTGGGGGTGCTGTTGGATTCTTTTTCGAACCCTTGGCGGTCGGAACACCACAGAAATTATGGACTGTGGTGTGTCTCTATCTGACGCCAAGAGCACAGACACAATCAGCCGTGTGTCTCCCTGATGAGTCTGATCCAGCGAACGAAAGGCCTCGGAACAGGCGATACATATAGATCTGTCTTCGAGAGGGATTGCGATAGTTTCCTCATGCAGCTAGTGAAGGTTTTTAATATTCATGATATACATTTTCCAATTTACTTCATCTTTAATTTTTTTTTTTTTCTCCTCTCAATTTCAAATCTTTGCCAAGTTCTTCAGCATTATATATATATATATATATATATATATATATATATATCAAATATATATCAAACTCCCCCCTCTTAGCATTATTATCAATCCACCTTAACCACAACCGTCATATATACCACACCACCCCACCTAACTAACCACACAACCCTATCGCCTCACTCATCCCCTCCCTTCACGCAACCCCCCCCCCCCCCCCCCCCCCCCTTTTTCCTCTCCCATAATCCCCTCTGTCATTTCCTTCTGTCGGCCATTCTTCACAGCATACCACATGGACATCAGATAAAATCTCTCTCTGTTCTTTGTTTGTACTGTCCTAAATGTTAAATGTGATTTTTTTTTTTTTTTTTTTTTTTTTTTTTTTTTTTTTTAATACTTGAAGAAGACCCAAGAGGTCGAAATGCATCGTGTCTTGTCCTGTACTTTGTTTGTCAATGTCCTTGGCAGCAACTAACCCCCACTCTTTCTAGATTTATACCTAGCCCGATCGCAGATTTTTTTTTTTTTTTTTTTTTTTTTTTTGATCGTCTGCTATATTTTCCAAAGTAGTTGCTGATTTGGGCCTACTCCTTACAAAGCCTAGCCTAGCACAGTCTAGATGTTTGTATAGATATGTCATCTTCCTTTCAAAGCCGTACAATGACATTTTTTCTCTTTATTTATATTCATTTATTCTTCTTTGATTCTTTTGTTTCATATTCTTCATCAGCAAATTTTGTACATGATCTTTTGAGCCTATGGCTGAGATTGAGGTCGACCTTGGCCAAGTAACCTTGCACTATGCAATTAAAAGCCTTAGCCAATGAGATGTCAGTGAACCTTGAACCTTGATCTAACAATCTGGACTGGTAATTTTGGTGCTGTCTTGGAACTGTGTTACAGTTTACATGGTTGGTGGGATTTTTTTTTTTTTTCGTTGGAATTTAAATTTACTATTATGTCTTTAAAGATATCTTACTGCTATAATTGATAAATAGTTAGAACTCAGCCTCTCAAAGATTATTCAAAGGCTGTTTTTTTTCCCCTTTCTCTAAGGTTGTTTATTCCACTTCCTGTTCCACTTTGTTTTTATCACGTGACTGAAGCAGCTCATGGCTAATTCTGCTGTGTTGTTACGACTTGATCTTGATCTTGACTTTTTTTATGCTGCTACATCCAGTAGTCTGGCACTAGCGCAGCGGTCGGTATTACTGACAGGTGCATAGCATAGCATAGCATGATAAGACATAAGACATGGCCCTCAATTTGAGTTTTTTTGTGTGTGTGTAGTTGCTAGTTTCGTTTTTTTAACCCGAGGATACCTTGGTTTTTGTGTCAACTACTTTTTCTTAGTTTTGGTTCTCCGAAATTTATGGAGAAGATATACTTTCCCAGAGATTTATCTAATTGATTCTTAAAGGCATTTAATACAACAAGTTAACTTGCTGGGTGCCTTTCTGTGGTCGGCGTTAACATCAGCTCTGGACATCTGCCCAGCATCTTTTGAGTCCAAGCTTGATTCTGGATGCATGTGAGCACAGACTGGTCCTCGGTTTGTGCTCACGTTCGAGGGAGTGGGAAGATCGTGGTAATTTGTTTGTGGCATCTTTCTTTTGCGTTGACTAATTCATGTCAGAAACAAGTTTTTTTTTTTTTTTTTTTTTTTTTTTAGTCTGATACAAAGTAGACTCAATTGTGTAAGTGGTGTGAAAGCAGTAGACCCGGATAATACCGTGTCAATGTGTTGTAAGTATTCCTTTTATTACTTTGTTATACTTGTGTTGATGCTTGTTGAGTGTGTGTCGTGTGTGTGTGCTGTGAAGCTGAAAAGTTGTGGAGGAGTGGGCTATGGGGAAATGGTTTGTCAAGACCAGTCAAGGAAATTATATGATTCTCTTTGTCAAGGTCTTTGTCATGGATCTGTCAAGACACATGGGTATTTTACAGGTTCATGGGTCACAGTTTAACCCATCCTATGAAAGACCCACTGCCATGGGTCTGCAGCTGCTTCTTCACTGGCAAGCCAGCTATCCATAACTAGGACCCCCCCCCCCCCCCCCCCCCCCCCCCCCCCCCCCCCCCCCCCCCCCCCTCTTCAGAGGAGGCCACTCCCCTATCCGCGCACCTGGGGGAAGCGCTGGACAGGATGGTCGCCCAATACTGAACTCATGTCAGCATAGCCTATGGTTTTTTTTTTTGTTTTTTTTTTTTTTTTTGGGGGGGGGGTTGTTGCCAAGATTTTTTTCAGCCCAGTTTTTTTTTTTTTTTTCATTTGTTTTTTTGTTTGTTTGTTTGTTTTTGCATTTTCATCTTTCTCTCATAAACCACTGTCTACACGGTCTCATTATACAAACATTCTTTATTTTCATCAATAAACCAGTTCATCATTTCTAGGGGGAAACAACAGTCAACTTTCTACCATATTTGGGATCTATTTACACACATTACATCCCCTTTTCATCACATTTCTCATTATCATCATTTCTAGGTGAAACAAAATCATTCAATATTCACTTACACACATACCTCATTCTCTTCTTGTATATCATTCTCTTTTTCCTTTTCAAAAAAAAAAAAAAAAAAAAAAAAAAGTACAAACACATTCATCTTCTTTTTTCGTAATCCATTTTCATCATATTGTGTGTAAAACAAGACTGACAAGACTGATCTGCTTTGGACTCAAATACAATCTATTTACATACATATTGCACTCCCTTTTCAGTTTTCAAGCAATCATTTTCATCATTAAAAGAGACCAATTCCACACATTGTAATGACTGAAAAAAACAAACACACACACACACAAATGCCTTATTGAACAACTTTCATTTCTCTGAATTTTTTGTTCACCATGATATCCTTTCTTCTCTCATTCTTTACACATCATCTACCTAAAGTATGTCTCAGTCACATCAATGGCACCCAACTATATCATTGCACAAGTAAATGAAAATCAATGAAATATATCTGATTCAAGAATAAGTAAATAAATAAGTAAATGAAAAATAAATGAACAAATAAATACAGCGCCCTAATGGCATCTCTACAAACAACTGGATGTGAACCTTATTCTTCACTGTAAAAAAAGATCAACCTGCTTTTGATTCATACAAAATCCATGTACATACATATCTCATTCCCTTTTCAGTTATAGTTCTCATTATTTCTGGGTTTAAAAAAAAATCAGCATGCTTAGACAACATTCAAATAATCATTTTTCTTAATTTAAAACAAGTCAATTTCCATATATTTGTAAAAAGAAAAAAAAAGGCCGTAGTGCATTACATTTATTTCTCTATACATGATATGTTTTCTTCACTCATTAATTGCACATCATCTGAAGCATCTCTCAGTCACGTCAATGGCACAAAACTATTCTTATTATATTACTGATTTAAAAAAAAAACATCAACACATAATCCGATAAGAGTGCAATAAATACATCCAGTATAGTAAGTTGCTGAGTTATTTCACTACTATGTAAATAAAGTTCAATGAAATATATCTGTTTAAGAATGAATAAAATTAATGAAAAAATGAATACATAAATCAATTCAGCGCCCTAGTGGCATCTAACACTGCAGGATACGCATCAACTGCCCACCCCACAGTGTTTACAATAGCACTATCCTAGCCCTACAAGTATGGAGTAAACATGGGTCAGTGTAATATATTTACAAGAAGTAATGTACAAATCCATTCAAATAATAAGAAATATCTATCAGTATCAGTCAGTTCTCGATGACACTACATCGTCGTCATCTTCAGACTGTTCATCATTGTCAGAGGTGTCCATATCATCGTCATCATCACACAAAGTGTCCCAATTCCCTCCTTCACACTCATTCCACCATACCTTCCCCAGGAAGGCAAACGTCCTGTAGTAATGAGCTTTGCGCTTCACCATAGAAGCAGCCCTAGTCATGTCCACATTATTACAGTAGGCTCTCTTTTGTGAGACCAGCACCATGCAGGAGCAGGAGGTGCGTCCGGAAGGGAACTTTTTGGTACAACAGAAGATCCCTTCCCGGACACACTCACACTGAACGTCACACAGATCCCTCCCACACACTGGCATCCACTCTGGGCCGCTGAGCTCTTTATGTCCATGAGCTCGAGGAGGTCAGCTACACGTTCCTGTAGACTGGGCGCCTTCATCTTCCAGCCCTGGATCCAGAAGGAGGCGACGCCGCTGCAACTTCACCTTTGGAAGCTTGTACCGAGTGTCTTTTCTTCACTCAGGGCCTCTGTCCCAACATGGAAGGGGCTATATAGTCCATGCCTGCAACAAACAAGTACCCTGAGTTCATTTTCGTGTTTCATTCCACTGTAATGAAGTAAGTAATGTTTTGCTCTCTTACATTTTCCCTTAATTCCCAAGGTAGAAGAATCACCGTAATAAACTAGGTTATGAAATCCTTTACTTGCTTGTAGATTAGAAACAGTGTAAACGCATTCAAGCTAATAATTCAAATAACGAGTTCAGTTGTTTCGCCTGTAATTTCTTTTAAATCAAAACTTTTCCACTATTTCTGGACAGAATGCAACAGTGAAATAAGACTGTCTTTAGGTGGGTGGGGGGGGGAAGAAAATCAGTCTTATCTTCTGCAATGAACTCTGGGGAACACAGAGCTTATAAACATCCAGCTCTAAAGCGGCCATGTGTGCCACCTGATTGAAAAGAGGACTCGGGCCAAGGGAAAGAAAGGCAGACTGGGGGGTGTACTGTGTACATCAAACATCCAGCTTTAAAGCTGCTGTGTGTGCACAGCCTGGCTCAAAGAGGGCTAGGGCCTACGTACAGTGGGGCGGACCAAAGATGTATTGTATTACTTCATTTGTCACAACAGATTTCTCTGTGGAAAATTTAGGATGCTTTCCCATGGGAGAGTGTATCGTTGAAGTACGATACTGGGTTTTTGTTGTTGTGTTGTGTTTTTTTTTCTTGTTTGTTTATAATGCAAATGTTTCGCTTTCCCTATCAAAGTGAATTTCCTTCAGAAATCAGCTACGGATGGGCTCCCTTCATGCTGTAGTTTTTGTGTGTGTGTGCGAAGTGCACACCACAGTTTCACTGAAAGGGCATTTTTGTGGAACATGTAGCATGTAAAAAATTAATGGGGGGGGGGGGCGGGGGGGGGGGGGGGGGGGGGGGGGGGGGGTTGACAGTATGTTATGTATGTTATGATAGCATTCTATGTGTACAATGTTTCTTTCTAACAAATAAACTGCTGACATGAATTACAAATTCCAGCATCAACAATACCATTTGAAGTACAGGTGCAGAACAATAGATATGTAAACACATTAAGACAGAAAAACACATCAACATGTCATTAATAAAAGACAGGCTCAACAAAATAAAAACTGACATAATCAACAAAATAAAAAGTAAAAAAATAAACAAGAACATAAACAAATTACATAACATTACCAATACTACTTATGTACAACATTCAGATTATGATGATCAGCAATGCAGAATGAAGAAGCATACACGTATCTACACACGAACCACAACAACACCAACCATCATCAATATGAACGAACCAGACAGTGACTGAATGTTCTGTCGTTCAGCCAATCCACTACGCTCATCAAAAAGCTGCTGAAAGAAGCAGGAGCCGGGGGGTTAAGGGAATATATCGAACCAACACATCCTGAATCATAGCTAAGATTGTTTCAACATGAGGTGACTGGAGGCTGAAACTGAAGCAAATTTTTAAATAAAAAAGTTACTGGTTCCACTGGACAATACAGACATATTACAGGACAATCCTGTAATATGTTTGTCTAGCTTGTTCAGGATAACCAGTAACTTTTTTTTTTTTTTTTTTTTTATTGCTAAGATTTTTAACGTTGTTGATTTTTTGTGTGTGTTTATAGAGATATCAATTTCCTATAAAGTTGTACTTTTATTTTATTTACTTTGATGATTATTTTTTTCTCATCATATTTCAAGTTCACATAAGTATTTGTATACAGATGATTCATAAGGCTGATGGCATCTTCACCTGACACTGATGATTATTGGAATTATTTGATGATTATTGGTGTTATTTTTTGGGGGGGTATATTTTGGGTTTATATATCAACAATCTTTACAGTCATTACACATGATCACAGACAGGGAGTTCCTGATAACCACCCTCCCATCCTTTCCTTCCTCCTTCCCCTCCCCTTTGGCTGAATAGCAAATCCTACAAAAACCCTAAAAGGCCTCGCAAGACATATCCATACACATACAAACCCCACCCTGCTCACTTTCCTCCCTCCCCCTCCCCTCCCAATCAAAAAAATGTCATGAGCAGCTACCCCTCATTCCCTTGCCACTCATATTCCATCATTTGCTCACAAGTCCCCCCCCCCCCCCCCCCCCACTCATCATCCCACTATCCCACCCACCCTCTTCTCCCTTCTATCATCCCCCCTCTGCTTTTTTTTTTTTTTTTTTTTTTTTTTTTTTTTTTTTTTTTTTGGTGTGTGTGCACTTCAACTGGAAAATGAGAATAACTTTTACTGACTCTTTGCAGTAAGTGTTATACTTCATGCAGTTTTGCACTTTCCAGTGCTGCACTTCATACAGTTATCTTTCTAGTGCTGCACTTTGCAGCAAGTGTTACACTTCATAGTTATCAGTTATCTTTCTAGCGCTGCACTTTGCAGCAAGTTACATTTCATGTTACTTTTAAGGCAGCACTTTACAGTTATCTTTCTAGCGCAGCACTTTGCAGCAAGTGTTATACTTCGTACAGTTCTCTTTCTTGTGCTGTATGACAAAACTGTGGACTTTTGAAGTTTGATGATTTGTGATCAGCTGGTTTGAAAAACAGGGACCTAGAATTTTAGGAAGAAGAGTTATTAGTTCCACAAGACAATTCAGACAGACACAGGGCAAAACACGATTCATTTTGACCCCGTAGGTCTTCTTCGGGCAAGACAAAGAACATTTAGGAGAATGAAAACAAAGAACAAGCAACAACTTATCTTCTGATGTTTGGCACAAAATGGGTGTCGAAGAGAATGGTTCCTCATTCTTCATTTTCATCGTCCTAATTGTTTTTTGTTTTTCCTGAAGAAAACCTAGGAGGTCGAAATGCATTGTGTTTTGTCCTGTAATCTATTAGTCTGGATTGTCTTGTGGAACAAAGAACTTTTCTTTTTAAAATTTGCTTCAATTTCAGCTGTCAGTCACTTCGCTTTGAAGGAAACTTAAAAGAAAAAAAAAAAAAAAACAAAAAACAAAAAAAAAACAGAAACAAAAACACTGGGTCTCCACATTGGAAATGTGTTTTTTAACAATCCAAAATAGACTGGCTGTCAATATTTTTTGTGTATATGACTGTTTCTAACCCTATCACATGGCACTGTGCCAAGATAAAACCATCCATTTACTGTAACATGCCAAAAATTGAGCAAAAAATTTCATTTCCTTAATGCACATGCAAACTGCAATCAAAGAGAAATTGCACGGGCACAAAATGGGACCATTTAATTGCATACAGGTCTTTCTTGTGTGCCATAAGCACATTCTGACAGCATTGATTAAAAAAAACAAGTATGGGTCTGCTCTTTCCTTTCACATGCGGAATATAAGCAATTCTCATTCTGAAAGGCAATTGAATCAGTGATATGTGAAGGATTCCAAACTGAACGAGTAAATGTGACTGAAGAAACATTACTCTTATAAAAAAAAATTCCCAACTCTTCCAAAGCATGACCTTCGATGATTTCCTGAAAGCTTTTGGTTTAAAAACCATGCTTTCCAATGTTCAATTCAGATTCTGTTAGCTGTTTGATCTCTATCTTTCTCTCAATTTTCTGTCTTAAATTTTCTTTTTTTTTTTCTTCCCTCAGTCTAAAGGTAATGGATGCAAATCACGGTTGGGAGTAGGGGGAACCTTACATTGGCTGCCTCAAGGGTTCGAATCCCATAAAAGGGTTTAGAAACAGTCATATAATTTGCCTTGAATTTAAAAGTAATGGTCTGCAACCCAAACTAAGCATATCAGGTGCAATTACATTCTTTGCCTAAAAGTTTATGCACACCACAGATGGGACACGTGTCATTCACTGAAAGGGCATTTTGTGGAACATGTAGCATTAACAATTCAATATTTTCAGGTCAATGTTAACAGTATGTTAGAACATGATAGAATTCTATGTGTACAATACTTCTTCTTAACAAAATAAACTGCCGACATGAATTACTAAGTCCTGCCTCAACAATACAATTTAAAGTACAGATGCAGAACAATCGATATG
>JADBJO010015464.1:17500-43694 GCA_016801955.1 Conus betulinus
AAAACCTGTGTCGTGTCCAGACAATATTATTTCTTCATTTAAAAAGAAAGAGGTTATATGCAGACGTCCATCTTTAATTACTTATTTAAACTGTTCCCCCAAAACATTCACGTGCATATATCTCCAGAACACATGTTCTATATCTTTTACTTGCTGGCAAAATGTACATTTGTTATCAGATTTAACACCTATGTACATCAACACTACATTTGCTGGTAGGATTCAATGTATCAGTCTCATCTGAAACCATTTCAACTTTGTTTCTTGAATCTCTGTATTAGCTTGAAGTTGTTTTGCTAGTTGATTTCTGAATTCAATTTATAATTCCATTTATGGCAGCATTTTGGCAGAACTGTCGTCTACAAGGATACCATAATATAATCGTGTTCACTTTTTCTACTACCAAATTTAAGATTTGTGCAGTTTTGGAATCTTTAGATTTTTCGTTATTTTCCACATGAATATTCAGTGGGTTACAAAGATTTTTATTATAAGTGCTGCATAACTTAGAAAGTTAGTCTGCATGTTGCAATTGTTGTTAAATTCAGCATAGGTCATATAACTGCCATCTTCTTTGCACAGATCTCCAATATTACATGCATTTACATTAATCCAATTATTTTTATTTAATGCAATAGTATTCAATTTTATATTTATTCTGTCATTAAAAAAAAATAGTGGCTCTGCTGCAGTTTCAGACAAGTTAGAAGCTTTTACTTTATTGAAAAATATTTGTTTCCAGAAGAATTTTTTTTAAATTCACAAGTGAAACCATCTTTTCCTGGACTTTTATTCCTTTTCACGTTTTTAAGTGCTGTGGCTGCTTCGCATAACATTATTTTCCCTTCCCATTATTCTCCCTTCCACAGTAACAGAAACTTTGTTGTTAAGTTTGGGAAGCTCTTCCACGAGCTCGTTGTTGTTACATTCTTCCACTTAACCTCTTTCATATAACTGACATTAGAAATTATTCACTTCACTTACAATATCTTTTAGGTTTTTTTTCAAGAATTTCCATGCCTGTCTATCAATTCAATCATTTGCTTACTGACATCATTTCGCTTCTCTAAACCACAAAAATAATCTGTAATTTTTTAACCTTGAGAAATCCACTGTGCTATAGATCTTATCAAAACACCTTCCATCTCTTCGTCTGTCTGATGGCTTACAATTTTTTCGTTCTTCGATTTAAGTTCTTTTATATTATCTGAAGATTTTTCATTTTCTCTCTCTAAATATGGATCTCTTTTATGAGTTTCTTTTCTTCTTGTTCTGTTTTTTTTTGTTTGTTTGTTGTTTGTTTTGTTTGTTTTTTTGCCTGGAATATGCTTTGGATTTTGATTGAATTTTCAACAATGAAACGTCAAAAAACAGTTGTGATATTGTAAATTCTAGTTGCTTCAGTTATGTTTGGTCAAATTCTAGGTTATCATGATAAGCCACTGCATACTCTTCTAGGTTTCTTTGATGACACTGCTGATTTCAGTTACATATTTAGACTCTCTGAGTAATCAAAAATGAAATTTCTACCTTTCTCTTTAATGGAATTCTTAATTTCAACACTACCATTGTGTGATCTGTTCTGTAGCCTGGGATTATTTCACGGCCTGCTATGCCCCACATCATTATGAATACATTTTTTACCTGCCGTCGCCCAGCTCAGGCTACTTCTTCGGGTAGCAACCATCTGATCTTGTATTAACTACGGTAAAGATATGTGCTTTCTTATACAAATTACTTTAAAAACTGATTCATGAACTTGCTTTTGCTAAAATTCATTCTCTCATGCGTGTTGTTCTCGGTATTGCTAACCATGTTGCGGAGAAGCAGACATCTCGAGCCTAATTCGCGCGCCGAAGTTATCAAGAGTTTCCCTCTTTGGTCAAAACCAATGCCATGGTTAGAGACCGCAAGTTTGATAACCGCTCAAGAATTTCGGCGTCACGGTTTTGTTTGTTCGTTGTTTTGGTCCCGTCATATTCATCGTATTTTCCCACACAAAGTAGAACAAAATCGTACGGCTTAACAGGACCGTTATGTCATCCTTCCTTATAGCTCGCTACGTGCACTGAACAAGAAGTTCAACAAGCGTAAGATAATTACATTATTATCAGAAAAGGCTTTCCTTTTATCTTCGCATATGATATGATTTTGTGTTGCGGTTTTTTTTTTTCCCTTCTTTTCTTTTGCACGTTTTCATGTTGATTACCAAGACGCTGAGTTAATGTGGTGTTATCTTAGGGGCTTTCTTTTCCCTTGTGAACCTGTTTAGTTTATTTATGCAACTGATTTCATTTTGTGTTTTTTTTTAAACAAGCAAATATGTGAGTTTTTAGTGGATTGTTGTTGTGTTGTTCTTCTTCTTCTTCATCTTCTTCCTCTTCTTCTTCTTTGTTGTTGTTGTTGTTGTTCTTCTTCTTCTCTTTTGTTATTTTTTTGTTTTTGTTTTTTGTTTTGTTTTGTTTTGCTTTTCACTTTTTTATTCTTTCTTTTCTCAAATACCTTTATTTATTGTTATCTCACTTTGCTTTTCTGCAAACATGACACGTTGACTTAATGGTGTGTGTGTGTGTGTGTGTGTGTGTGTGTGTGTTCTGCAAATATGCTAACTTTTCGGAGTGTTTTTCTTTTCCTCTTCTGCCATAATATAGCCTTTATGATGCTTTTCTTTGTGATTTCTTTTCACCTTCTCCGGTTCATTTGTGGATGCTTCTTGCCATGTGGGCTTTTTATGTGTGCATTAAGTGCATTTATCAATCCGTCTCTTTGAGGGTGCACGAGAGAGAGAGAGAGAGAGAGAGAGAGAGAGAGAGAGAGAGAGATGTTCTTTTTTTATGTGTGCATTAAGTGCATTTATCTATCCGTCTCTTTGAGGGTGCACAAGAGAGAGAGAGAGAGAGAGAGAGAGAGAGAGAGAGAGAGAGAGAGAGAGAGAGAGAGAGATGTTCTTTTCATACTCACATACTCATATTCTTCCTTCTTTTCTTTTCATTCCTCTTCTTCTTTCTCATCACCTTTTTTCTTTCTTCTTATCTTCTCTTCTTTTTCTTCTTTGTACTCTTTTCTGCTCCCTTCTATGCTTCCTTTCTCTTCATCTTCTCATTTCTTTTCTTCTTGTTCTTCTTCTCCTTTCTTTTTCTAACATTTCTTTTCTTTTCTTTTGTTCTTCATGGCAGATTTTATAAGGCTGTGGATAAATGTCTTTCACGGATCCTACTCTGCATCTCCTTCAAGCTGTGTTATCTTCTGTTCCACATCTCTCGTGCCTCACTGCAGCACTTGTGTTTTCTTCATCTCCTTTACCCATGTGTGGGGGTGAGTATCCATGTGCAGTCATGTTCAATCTGTGTGTGATCTGTGTGTGTGTGTGTGTGTGTGTGTGTGTGTGTGTGTGTGTGTGTGTGTTTCTGCAAATGTGCTTACTTTTCAGAGTGTTTTTCTTTTCCTATTCTAATATAGCCTTTATGATGCTTTTCGTCGTGATTTCTTTTCACCTTCTCACTGTTATTTGTGGATGCTTCTTGGCATGTGGGCTGTAGCCATCTCTTTTTATGTGTGTATTAAGTGCATTTATCCATCCATCTCTTTGAGGGTGCTCAGAGAGAGAGAGAGAGAGAGAGAGAGAGAGAGAGAGAGAGAGAGAAACTGACAGAGAGACAGACAGACAGAGATAGAGAGAGAGATGTTTTTCTTTTCATACTCATATTCTTCCTTCTTTTCTTTCTTCTTTCCTCTTCTTCTTCCACATCTCTTTCTCTTCTTTCTTATCTTCTCTTCTTCTCCTCTTTTTCTTCTTTGTTCTCTTTTTTGCTCCCTTCTGTGCTTCCTTCCAGTTCAAATCCTCATTTCTTTTCTTCTTTTTCTTCTTGTTATTATTTATTTTTTCTCTTTTCTTTTCTTTTTCTTTTTTTCTTTTTTCATTTTTTCATGGCAGATTTTTTAAGGCTGAGAATAAATGTCTTTCGCCGGATCTACTTCACATCTCCTTCAAGCTGTGTTATCTTTTGTTGCTCATCTCCCGTGTCTAGATGCAGCACTTGGGTTTTCTTCATCTCCTTTACCCATGTGTGGGGTTGAGTATCCATGTGCAGTCATGTGTGATCTGTGTGTGATCTCTGTGTGTGTGTGTATGTGTGTGTGTGTGTGTGTGTGTGTGTGTGTAACTGAGGGTAAGACAGACAAACAAACAATATACACAAGGTACTCACCAAGAGGCAAAGAGAGGCTGTCGCGAGGAAAACGGTCGAAGGTAGGCCGTCTAGCAAAGTAGGCCACCTCCACCGACTCAGAGAAAGCCACCCTCCGTCCCTCAGCACCAGCAACAGGGGCAGGGTCAACGGCAGGACCAGAAGCCAGGCAGACTGGCGAAGCAGGCACACACTCAGAGTCCATGGCCTGATAGAGGCAATAATATTAGAGAAGAGTGCATGGCCTTTTGGTCTTCATGATAATGCTAAACACAGTTCACCACTTCAACTTTCTCTGTTGCTAGTCTTAATCCAGACTGATAAAATCTCATTAAATTTTCCTAATGTGATGCTTGACATTTTGTGAGGGGTACACGACTATGCCTCAAACACACTTCTTGATGCATGTTAAGCCTATTATTATTTAAATTAAATTAAAATTATGATTTTGATTATGAAATTAAATTATGATTTTTTTTTTGTTTTGTTTTGCCTCCTGTCACAAAAATCATGTCTTTAAAAAAAGTTAAAGGGGGTGGGTTTGGAAAAATTAACAAAACATACATCTGAAATAAGGGTAGCTTTTACCATGGTAACAGAAATGAAAACATATATGAGGACAGTTCCCAGTAAAAATTTGGCTCCTGTCCATCCCATGAGTACTGATTTTCAAGAATATTTTTGTAAAAATTGTGTCTGAATTGCCAGAAGGAAAACAACTGACTATGAGTGCAATGGTTTCACTGTACTCCCATTAACTGTTCACAAATAACATGTCATATTGATCTGAGGAGGTTATGGTGTAAAAAAATGGAGAGGCTCTTTTATCCCCATATTTTTCTATCACTTTGGGTGATCCCAAGAATTAGTGTTTGAAACTACTTATCATCATGAAAAAAATGATTTTTTTTTCTCTGTGTGTGTGTGTTTGGGGGGGGGGGGGGGGGGGGGGGGGGGGGGGGTGGAAGGCAGGGTGCATCAAATTAAAAATGGGGGAAAAAAAAAAAAAAAAAAGTCAGTTACAGCTCAGTAAATACACATTTCCTAGCCTTTACTTATGACCATACAGTTTAATAAATGTCAGTAAAATGTTGTTGGCAAGTGCTTCAGCAGCCAGTATCATTTTAATGCATGCAAAAAATGCAAATGAGCTGTTACATGCTATCACAGAGCTACTAATAGATATTTTCAGAGGACTTAGACTCAACCTAAATGTGCAGGTGCCATGTAAACTCTGCATTTTAGTTAGAAATTGATTGAATTTTTTTCATGTAAGCATTATTTCTTCAGCAGAGTCAGAGAAAAGTTGCGCTCATGAATTCTGATTTTTTTTTTTTCAATTTTCAGTACAGGTGAGTGGGCAGAAACAACAGTAAAATGTGGGGGTAGGGGTGGAGTGGTGTGGGGTGTATGCGTGGAAAAATGGGGTGTTCTGTTTGACACATTGTTTTATACATAGTTTCAGAATTATATGAAGTATGTCTCTTAATTGAGCTGTCATTTTACATAACTTTTTTCTGGTGTTCAGATGATCAACAAGCCGCAAAGAAGTTTTCAGGTCAGGATATTTCATATGTATGTGTGTGTGTGTGTGTGTGTGCTTGCGTGCATGCGTGTTTGTGGGTGCATCAAATTAAAACTGGGGAAAAAAAAAAAAAAAAAGTCAGTTACAGCTCAGTAAATACACATTTCCTAGCCTTTACTTATGACCATACAGTTTAATAAATGTCAGTAATATGTTGTTGGCAAGTGCTTCAGCAGCCAGTATCATTTTAATGCATGCAAAAAATGCAAATGAGCTGTTACATGCTATCACAGAGCTACTAATAGATATTTTCAGAGGACTTAGACTCAACCTAAATTGCAGGTGCCATGTAAACTCTGCATTTTAGTTAGAAATTGATTGAATTTTTTTCATGTAAGCATTATTTCTTCAGCAGAGTCAGAGAAAAGTTGCGCTCATGAATTCTGATTTTTTTTTTTTTCAATTTTCAGTACAGGTGAGTGGCAGAAACAACAGTAAAATGTGGGGGTAGGGTGGAGTGGTGTGGGGTGTATGCGTGGAAAAAGGATGGGGTGTTCTGTTTTGACACATTGTTTTATACATAGTTTCAGAATTATATGAAGTATGTCTCTTAATTGAGCTGTCATTTTACATAACTTTTTCTGGTGTTCAGATGATCAACAAGCCGCAAAGAAGTTTTCAGGTCAGGATATTTCATATGTATGTGTGTGTGTGTGTGTGTGCTTGCGTGCATGCGTGTTTGTGTGTGTGTGTGTTTGTTTGTGTGTGTGTGTGTGTGTGTGTGTGTGTGTGTGTGTGGTGTGTGTGTGTGTGTGTGTCTGTCTTTTGTGTATGCTTTGTGTGTGTGTGTGTGTGTGTGTGTGTGTGTGTGTGTGTGTGTGTGTGTGTGTGTGTGTGTGTGTGTGTGTGTTCGTGTCTGTGTGTGTTGTGTGTGGTGGTTATGGTGGTGGTGCTGGCAGAGATGTGTGTGTATGTGTGTAGGTTTATGTGTGCATGTGTTTCGGTGTGTGTGTGGTTCTGAGTGTGCATTTCCCTATGTCTATCCCCTCCTCCCATGTCCTACTGCACCATTCCTCCCACTTCTCATCTAGTCCATCTTCCCACCTTTCCCCCTGCCGCCCCCCACTCTCCACCCTGCTTTCCTCCCTGCTTTCCTCCCTTTTTTCCTTTTACTTTCACGTCAACAACTCCTACACTGTTTGACTTTTGAAATGCACACTGCTGTTCAACATACACACACACTTAGACTGTATTCAGCAAAGAATGATTTTCTCAGTGACATTACAATTAGATCAAATTTGCACTTTCTTGATGATAATACACTGTTCATAAAATGTCCCATGTGGAAAAAGAATGATGATTTTTTTCTCACTCCTGTCACAAAGATAATGTCTCAAAGGGGGTGGGTTTGGGATAAAAAAAAAATTAACAAAAATTTACATGTGAAATAATGCTGGCTTTTATCATAATAACAGAAATGAAGATATATGAGGGTATTCGTAGTAAACTTTGGCAGCTGTCCTTTGTATATGAGCATTGATTTTTGAGAATAATTTTCGAGTTGTGTCTGAATTGCCAGAAGGAAAACAACTATCACTCAGTGCAGTGGTTTCACAGTACTCCCATTAAACCATGCAAACTGCTTGTAACATCAATCGGAGCATGTTACTGTATATAATGATACAGAGGCTCTTATGTCCCATCCGTTTTCTTTCACTTGCAAGTGAACCCAAGAATTTTAAGCGTTTGAAGCTGACTCATCATCATGTAAAAGTGACTTTTTAGGGGTGGGGGGTGGGGGGAGGGTGGGCTTCAAACTAAAAAAAAAAAAAAAAATGAAAAAAGTCAGTTACAGCACACTGAATACAGTCTTCCTACAAGTTCCTAGCCTGTACTCATCATGACAATACTGTGTTTAAAAAAAATATTAGAAAAAAGTTGTTGGCAAGAGCTGCAGCAGCTGGTGTAATTTTGATGCAGGCCAAAAATGTTAATAGGCTGTTACAGGCTATCACAGAGCTAATAGCAGGTGCTTTCAAATGACTCACAGACTCACCTAAATGTGTGGGTGCCCTGTCAAGTGTGCATTTTTGTTGGAAATTGATTGAAGTTTTTCATGTGCCATTATTTCTTCAATAGGGCCAGAGAAAAAGTTGTATACATGAATTTGGCATTGTTCAGATTTCATTGAAATGTAGCATTAAACCCTCCCAAAACATCAGTTTTGAACAGAAAAACCCTCAATAATAAGGTTAGATGAGTGATGGGGCCTTGTTAGTGCTGTTGTGTGTTTTTAATTCTAGTGCTTTGTTTCCCTTTTCAACATTACTCTTATTTACATACTCAAATTTTCTTAATCAAGTTTTTTTTTAAATTGAAAAATAGCATGTGATTCTTTCTTGGGCTTTTGTTTTTCTTCGAAAATTTGGTATCATACTAGGAGCTGATATTTATCCCAGAATGTACACTAAACACAATAAATCTATGCATTGCGGAGAGAGTGTGTGCATGTGTATGTGTATTCCCTCTTCCCCATCCCCTCCTTATTCCTTTGCCCCCCACCCCCACCCCCACATTGCACACACATGCACTCACACTGTTCTGTCCTCCCCTCCACTCCTCCTACACACACATACAAACACGAACCATAATATCTTATGGACTCTTGAGCAGCCCAGCAGAGGTGAGTGGTAGAAACAACAATAAGTTGTGAGGGTAGGATGGAATGGTGTGGTGTGTGGTGGGTGGAAGGAGGATGGGGTGTTCTGTTTAAACTGTTCTTTATTTAGTTTCAGAATAATATCAAGTATGCTCTTAATCAAACTTCCAGTTTATGTATGTTTTTTCTGGTGTGCTTCTGATTGACAAGCTGCAAAGAAACTCATCAGGTCAGGATGTTTGTTATTAGCGTGTGTATGTATGTGTGTGTGTGTGTCGAGTCAAGTCAAAATTATCTTTATTGAGGGTTGAAGAATAAGCTGCCAAGCTTCTTTTTACATCCTGTCCTCATAAAAGAAGGAGGAAACAAATATAGCATGCAACATGTGTGTGTGTGTGTGTGTGTGTGTGTGTGTGTGTGTGTGTGTGTGGTGTGTGTGTGCTGTGGTGGTGGTGATTTTGTTAGTGGTGATGGCAGGAGAAATGTGTATGTTTGTGTGTCAGTCTCAGTTTATGTGTCCATATGTTTGTATGTGTGTGTGTGTGTGTGTGTGTGTGTGTGGTACTGAGTGTGCATTTTCCTATGTCTCTCCACCCCCATCCTCCTCACATTTCACTTTACTGTTCTTCCCACTTCTCACCCAGTCCCTCTTCCCCCATCCTCACTCCCACTCACTCTTGACCTGCTGCCCCCCCCCCCCCCCCCCCCCCCCCCCCCCCCCCCCCCCCCCCCCCCTCTCTTTTTTTTCGTCTTATCAACTCTCTGACTGCTCTGAAATGCTATATTTGCTGTTCAACATACACACACACACACACCGACTTAGGCTATATGCAGCAAAAAATCATTTCAGCATTAACATTGCTATAAAATCAAATTAGTACTTTATTGGTACTAATACACTGGTCATAACTGTACTATGTGGAAAAAATGCTGAATTTTGGCCTCCTTTTACAAAAATGATGTCTTTATGAAGGTGGGGTTGGGAAAAAAAAAAAAGAAAAGAAAAATTATATCTAGAGATATGGGTAGCTTTCATCATAACTACAGAAAATGAACATATATTAGGATAGTTCCCAGTAAAATCTTGCAGCTTTTCATCCGATATAGACATTGATTTTTAAGAATGAATTTTGAGTTGCGCCCGAATTGCCAAAAGGGAAACACCTGTCAGTACAGTGTCAGTACACTACTGAGTTCTCTCCATTAACCATGCACACTGCCGAAAGGGAAAACACCTCGGCCTATCAGTGCAGTGGTTTCAATTCTGAGTTCTCTCCCATTAACCATGCACACTGCCGAAAGGGAAACAGCACTCGGCCTATCATTGCAGTGGTTTCACTTCTGAGTTCTCTCCCATTAACCATGCACAAACTGTTTATCAAGCTGAGCTGGATATTGTGTATACAGATAGAGAGGCTTTTTTGTCCCATCTTTTTTTTTTCTTTCACTTGGAGGTGATCCCCAAAACTTTAGATGTTTGAAACCGTCTTATCATCATGAAAAAGTTACTTTTGGATGGGTAAATGAAATTAAAATTGAAAAAAACGAAAGTCGGTTGCAGCACACTGAATACAGTCTTTCTGTCCTGTACTCATCATCATCATACTGTGTTTAAAGATGACAGTAAAAAGTTGTTGGCAAGTGCTTTAGCAGCAAGTATCATTTCAATGCAGGCAAAAAAGTGTGAATGGGCTGTTACACAAAGGACTTAAGCTCAACCTAAGAGTGTGGGTGCCATTGTAAACTGTGTATGTGTATTCCCTGTTCCCTACACTGTCCTGTTGTTGTTGTTGTTGTCGGATGGGCTATAAGCAACATTATCTCATCTTATCTACTCTTGAAAAATTCAATTTTGTTTTATGCTAAGAAGTTGTTGAGACCTTTTCTTTTTTGTGGGGAAAATGCGTGAGCGTCCCTACGTACTGAAGAAGAAATGGACAAAAGGAAGAATTAAAAATAGGACAGGTGGTGAGAGTGGGAGTGGCACCTGCGCAGGAGATGGGGGAAGAGGGAGCGGAATTTAGCAAATAGATGGTCTGTTTCTAGGGATTTTAAGCTTTGACATATTTCAGTTTGCGAACTACTAAAATCACGTAAAGTAATCTTGCTGTTGCAACAGATACTGGATAGCACGCGCTTAAGGGAACGAGAGATTCTCAAAGGGAACTCCATCATACAGTGAAAAGGAGCTAATAGGATAACATACTAGTCTAAAAAAAATTCTCTATGGAAACTCCAACACTCTCATTTGAAAGCGAAAGAAACCTAAAAGAAATCCCAACATGTGTGTGAAAAGAGGGTAAAGAAAAGATAGGAAGTGAGAGATTCCCGACAGAAATTTTGACACAAGTAGCCGACAGGATATCATACTTCTTTACGAAGTGAGAGACTGCCGACAGAAATTCCGACACAAGAGCGGAAAGTGGCCAGTAGGATTTAAATACATTCCCCTTGGAAGCGGGAGATTCCCGATCAGCCTAAAGAAACTCCAACAGACAGGTGGAAAAGCACCAGGGGGGGAAACTCCGACAAATGGGTGGAAAAGCACCAGGGGGGAAAACTCTGATAGACAGGTGGCAAAGCACGGTGGGGGGGGGGGGGGGGTGGGGGGGGGGGGACTGCGACAGATGGGTGGAAAAAAAAACGCCAGCAGGGGAAATACTACGTGGTTCCAATCATGATTGACAGTCTTTTTTTTTTTTTTTTTTAGTCAAATCGCGTCAAATGCGCACATGGAAATCGAGCGTGCAGCAAGGTCACGTAGGCAGGAAAAAACAGACCAGGCAGCTGTTTTGCCTAAATGGCTGCCAGAACTCGCCAAAATGATTATCTATACGACACTGACAGCTGGTTTTCTAAACACGATTACACCTAAACGATAAATCACAATACATAGAAAATGGAAAGTCAGTTACAGCAAAAAGTTAGAAAAAGTTGATGGCAAGAGCTGCAGCAGCTGGTGTAATTTCGATGCAGGCCAAAAATGCAAATGTGCTGTTACAGGCTATCACAGAGCTAATAACAGGTGCTTTCAAATGACTCACAGATTCAACCTAAATGTGTGGATGCCCTGTCAAGTGTGCATTTTTGTTGGAAATTGAAGTTTTTCATGTGCCCATTATTTCTTCATAAGGGTCAGAGAAAAGTTGTATACATGAATTTGGCATTGTTCAAATTTCATTGAAATGTAGCATTAAACCCTCCAAACATCAGTTTTGAACAGAAACCCCTCAATAATAAGGTTAGATGAGTGATGGGGCCTTGTTAGTGCTGTTGTTGTTTTTTAATTCTAGTGCTTTGTTTCCCTTTTCAACATTACTCTTATTTACATACGCAAATTTTCTTAATCAAGTTTTTTTTTAAATTAAAAAATAGCACATGATTCTTTCTTGGCTTTTGTTTTTCTTCGAAAATTTGGTATCATATTAGGAGCTGATATTTATCCAGAATGTACAATAAACACAATAAATCTAAGCATTGCAGAGACAGTGTGTGCATGTGTATTCCCTCTTCCCCATTCCCTCCTTATTCCTTTGCCCCCCACCCCCACCCCACATTGCACACACACACACACACACACACTGTTCTCTCCTCCCCTCCACTCCTAGACACACATACAAACACGAACCATAATATCTTATGGACTCTTGAGCAGCCCAGCAGAGGTGAGTGGTAGAAAACAACAATAAGTTGTGAGGGTAGGATAGAATGGTGTGGGGTGTATGGGTAGAAGGAGGATGGGGTGTTCTGTTTAAACTGTTCTTTATTTAGTTTCAGAATAATATCAAGTATGCCTCTTAATCAAACTTCCAATTTATGTATATTTTGTCTGGTGTGCTTTCTGATTGACAAGCTGCAAAGAACTCATCAGGTCAGGATGTTTATTATTAGCGTGTGTATGTATGTGTGCATGTGTGTCGAGTCAAGTCAAAATTATCTTTATTGAGGGTTGAAGAACAAAAAATTGAAGTAGTGACTGCTGTACTCGTTTCAAATGGTTGAAGAACAAGCTGTCAAGCTTCTATCCTGCTCTCATAAAAAAGGAAACAAATATAGCATGCAACATGTGTGTGTGTGTGTGTGTGTGTGTGTGTGTGTGTGTGTGTGTGTGTGTGTGTGTGTGTGTGTGTGTGTGTGTGTGTGTGCTGTGGTGGTGGTGATTCTGGTGGTGGTGATGGCAGAAATGTGTATGTTTGTGTGTCAGTCTGAGTTATGGCACAATATGTGTCCATATGTTTGTGTGTGTGTGTGTGTGTGTGTGTGGTACTGAGTGTGCATTTTCCTTTGTCTGTCCACCCCCATCCCCCTCACATTTCACTTTACTGTTCTTCCCACTTCTCATCCAGTCCCTCTTTCCCCCATCCTCCCACCCACCTCACTCTTGACCCTGCTGCCCTGTCCCCCCCCCCCCCCCCCCCCCCCCCCTCTCTCTTTTTTTCTGTCTTATCAACTCTCTGACTGCTTTGAAATGCTATTTGCTGTTCAACATACACACACACACACACACACACACACACACACACACACACACACACACACACACACACAGGACTTAGGCTGTATGCAGCAAAAAATCATTTCAACATTAACGTTGCTATAAAATCAAATTAGTACTTTATCAGTACTAATACACTGGTCATAAAATGCACTATGTGAAAAAAAATGCTGAATTTTTGCCTCCTTTTACAAAAATGATGTCTTTATGAAGGTGGGGTTGGGGAAAAAAAAAAAAAAGAAAAGAAAAATTACATCTAGATATGGGTAGCTTCATCATAATAACAGAAACGAACATATATGAGGATAGTTCCCAGTAAAATCTGGCAGCTTTCCCATCCGATATAGACATTGATTTTTAAGAATGAATTTTGAGTTGTGCCCGAATTGCCAAAAGGGGAAACACCTGTCAGTACAGTGTCAGTACACTACTGAGTTCTCTCCCATTAACCATGCACACTGCCGAAAGGGAAACACCTCGGCCTATCAGTGCAGTGGTTTCAATTCTGAGTTCTCTCCCATTAACCATGCACAAACTGTAATATCAACCTGAGCTGGATATCGTGTATACAGATAGAGAGCTTTTTTTTTTTTTTTGGTCCCATTTTATTTTTCTTTCACTTGGAGGCGATCCCCAAAACTTCAGGTGTTTGAAACTGTCTTATCATCATGAAAAGTTTACTTTTGGATGGGTAATTGAAATTAAAATTGAAAAACAAAAGTCGGTTACAGCACACTGAATACAGTCTTTCTGGCCTGTACTCATCACCATACTGTGTTTAAGGATGACAGTAAAAAGTTGTTGGCAAGTGCTTTAGCAGCAAGTATCATTTCAATGCAGGCAAAAAGTGTGAATGGGCTGTTACACAAGGACTTAAACTCAACCTAAGAGCGTGGGTGCCATGTAAACTCTGTATGTGTATTTCCCTGTTCCCTACTCCATCCTGTTGTTGTAATTTACTCTTTGAAAAAATTCAATTTTTTTTAAAGCTAAGAAGTTATTGAGACCTTTTCTTTTTTTGTGGGGGGAAAATGCCTGAGCGTGCGTACGTATTGAAGAACAACTGGACGAAAGGAAGAATTTTAAAAAATCGGACAGGTGGTGAGAGTGGGGGTGGCGCGTGCGCAGGAGACGAGGGAAGAGGGGAGTGGAATTTAGCAAATAGCCTGTCTGTTTCTAGGGATTTTAAGCTTTGACATAATTCATTTGCGAACTACTAAAATCAAGTAAAGTAATCTTGCTGTTGCAACAGAGACTCCGACACATGGGTAGGAAGGATACAGCAGGATAACACACTGGGTTAGTAAGCGACAGGTTCGAGGGACCAACTGGGTAACACATACTTAAGGGAACGAGAGATTCTCGAAGGAAACTCCCTCATACAGTGAAAAGGAGCTAAGAGGATAACACACTAGTCTAAAAAAAAAAAAAAAATCTCTATGGAAACTCAAACACTCTCATTTGAAAGCGAAAGAATCCTAAAAGAAATCCTAACACGTGTGTGAAAAGGGGGTTAAAGAGGAGAGAGAGAGAGAGAGAGAGAGAGGAGAGAGAGAGAGAGAGAGAGAGAGAGCGAGAGAGAGAGGAGATCCCGACGGAAATGTCGACACAGGGAGCCGACAGGATATCATGCTCCTTTACGAAGTGAGAGACTACCGACAGAAATTCCGACACATGAGCTGAAAGAGGCCAGCTGGATTGAAATATATTTCTCTTGGAAGCGGGAGATTCCCGATAGGCCTAAAGAAACTCCGACACACGGGTGGAAAAGCACCAGGGGGGGAAACTCCGACAAACGGGTGGAGAAGAACACGGTGGGGGGGGGGGGGGGGGGGGGGGGGGGGGGAACTCCGACACTCCGACAGCGGATGGCAAAGCACCGGGGGGGAGGGGGGAGGGGGGGGGGGCTCGCGACAGACGGGTGGAAAACCGCCAGCGGGGGAAAGACTACGTGGTTCCAATCGTGATTGACAGTTGTTTTTTTTTTTTCTAGCCAACCCTGACAGGGCCCCGTGATATTTCAGCAGGATAGGCCTAAGCCTAGTGAGGCTCGGTACTAAGAATTGCTGCAAAGTGCAAAGCATGCAAAGCACAGGTCCACACAAGGCTCACTTGGTGCGATCTTGCCTCCATTTTATGACCGTTGTTTGTTTTGTAACTTGTCACGTCTGATCAAGACTTTGAGCCGAAAATGCGCTTCTCTGTTTTGCACAGTCAATTAAATTTGCGTTACTTTATATCTTGTGTGTTTATTTGTAATTTGAGTGACTTGGTGCGATGTAGCCAACCCTGATAGGGCCCCGTGATATTTCAGCAGGATAGGCCTTGGCAGTCTCACAACTAAGAATTGCTGCAAAGCATGAGGGTATCCGTAGAGGTTCACACAAGGCTCACTTGGTGAGATCTTGCCTCCATTAGTTCCCTTTCCATCAGTCCCACAAATCCTTCCTCATGAGACTTGTAAATAACAAACGAGTAGTAATGTCCCACGGTAAAACATTAATTACAGTCTCCAGGCCAGTTTCACCCATTTTGTCTAGAATAGACGCACACATGGGGCCCTCAGAACAAACAGGGAAAGTGAAACCTCAAAGAAGGAACAGCTTAATTTAACACACAAAAATTCGTTTCTCGTTATTTAAAAAAAAAAAAAGAAAAAAAAAAAAAAAAGAATTCTGATCTCAAACGGCCATCGACGGTGTAAATGTGTCGTTGTGGTTATGTGTAGTGTGAACTATATAACATGAAACACGGCCAGTAATGCGCAGATGGATTAAACTGCACGAGGTGCCATACTCTGATCAGCCTAGGTTAAATGCGGCACAATCCTGATACGTTGTATAAGTTTTCACAAACATACGTATTTCCTTAATGTCGGGTCAGAGCAATATATATATATATATATATATATATATATATATATATATATATATATATATATATATATATATAAATACACGGCCATTAATGAGCTGATAAATCAAATTGCGCGAGGGTGTGTTACTCTGATCAGCCTAAGTTAAACGCAATGCCTGACAGTATACGTTGTTATAGTTTTGACAAGCTTATGAATCGGATTTCCTCAAAGGCGGCTCAGAGCGAGTGTTTTCGTCTCGTCAAAGCCAAAGCAATCATAAGTTTTCAACAACAACAACAAATCACTATTCTTACCAACGAAAGAAAGTTAACGACATAAAACGAGTCTTGGTAAATCTGAAGTTAAGAAGAAAAAAAAAAAAAGAAAAAAAATCGACTAACCTGTGGTCCACAGAAAACACGAAGGCAACGTCCTGGGCAAAAGGCACGGCAGAAAGGCACAGGCCGAGGCGACAGCAGAGCCAGGAAAGACAGCAGAACCAGGACAGAAAAAACCCAGGAAAACACACACACAAACGTCCGAGAAAGGCACAAAGAGCAAAAAACGTCGGCCGAAAAGGCTGAACTAGGCACCAGCGCCAAAACAAAGTCCAAGGAGGTCGCAAAGAACCACTGTCCAAGACAGACACAAGAACAGCGAGGCTCAACGAACAGACTCCAAAACACGTCCAGCCACGGCCAAAGCCAAACTCGGAATGACGCTGTCTTCCTAAAGTGAAGGTTCCAGAGCCGATTGCATCTTGGGTACTTCTTGCGCAGTGCATTGTGGGAGGCTGTTGAGGTTACAGGGGTGGGGTTAAACGGGTGGTGGTGGGGTTTGAGAGAGGCGATGGGCAGGGGAACAAAACGATGTCCCAGGGTATCCAGGTCCAAAGTCCAAAGTCCACCGGCCGTGCACGACATCCCAGTCGGTTGTGTTTGTGCTGCACCACCTTTCTATCCCCCCACCGCTCCCTCTCCCTTCCCCCCATCCCGCGTCCACTCCTATTCTGCTCCCCCCCCCCCCCCCCCCCCCCCCCCCCCCCCGCTCTTTCGTAGTGACTTTGTACAGATGTAGGCCTCTGCTACGTGTACCGTCAGAGTACGGGAGCACAGGACGTTTGGGTGTATAATAGTGGGTAGAAGCGGGGATCGAGGAGGGGGCCGGAGGCGGGAAGTTGTGTATGTATGCGTGCTAGCGTGTGTGTGTGTGTGTGTGTGTGTGTGTGTGTGTGTGTGTGTGTGTGTGTGTGTGTGTGAGAGAGAGAGAGAGAGGGAGGGAGAGAGAGAGAGAGAGAGCATGCGCGAGCGTGTTTGTATGTGTATGAAAATAAAAACATTTAAAACAAATATGAATAGCATCTTCTTCTTCCAGTAATGTCCACATGCCGAGTATTCGGCAATTATTGACATGCTGGAGGGTCACTGGGCAGCTTGAGAAAAAGAGAGAGAGAGAGAGAGAGAGAGAGAGAGAGAGAGAGAGAGAGAGAGATTTACGTGGAGGATCTGGTCACCTTCGAAATGAAGGAGGCCAGGGTGGGGGATTTGACGACTTCTGCGGACAGGTTGTTCCAGTCGCGGATGGTACGGGGGAAGAAGGCAGTTTGTTTGTATGGCTAGTATGGTTTGTTTGGTTAGTATGGTTTGTTGGTTAGTTTGGTTTGTTGTTAGTATGGTTTTTGTTGGTTAGTATGGTTTGTTGGTTAGTATGGTTTGTTGGTTAGTTTGGTTTGTTGGTTAGTATGGTTTGTTGGTTAGTTTGGTTTGTTGGTTAGTATGGTTTGTTGGTTAGTATGGTTTGTTGGTTAGTATGGTTGTTGTTGGTTAGTTTGGTTTGTTGGTTAGTTTGGTTTGTTGGTTAGTATGGTTTTTGGTTAGTATGGTTTGTTGGTTAGTATGGTTTGAAGCGCAGTTCTCTCTCTCTCTCTCTCTCTCTCTCTCTCTCTCTCTCTCTCTCTCTCTCTCTCTCTCTCTCTGTACTGCTTTATCTTAGGACATCATAAAGTGTATCAAATACTGATTAAAACTCGTGTCACTGCCCATTTCAAGAATATGTAGACAGGCTTATGAAATGCTGTTAAGGCAGCATGAATCTGGTCACTTTAATTGGGCAGCAAAAGTACAAAAAGTTTTGACGGAAAATGGGTATGGCATAGTTTGGCTGAGTCAAGGTGTTGGGTGTGAATCTGCTTTTATTCGAGAGTTGAAAGATACTCTTATTTCCTGCTTTAAACAGAACTGGCATTCTGAGTTGGAGGATAATGATAAATATAGATGGTTTCATTCTTTCAAAAATGTCTTTGAGTCTGAAAAATATTTGTCATGTGTTACTAATAAGTGGCATAGAGACAGCTTCTCAAGATTTCGACTCGATTTTGTGGCCTAAAAAACTGTATTCAGTGGTTTCGAAAGGACCGAACAGATATTAATTGCCCGTCATGTGGAAATGGATTCGAAAATGAAATTCATGTTTTATTTTACTGTACCACTTATGACGATATCCGTAAAAAATGTGCCATACTGAAATCCTTCCCCAACATTCCCGATCAGAACAAAGTTATACAAATCCTTTCCAGTAGTAATGAAACTGTTATTAAATCTGTCGCTGAATTTATAGCACAGGCAATGAAGAAAAGAAAGAGTAGTAGGTTAGAATTAATGTGCGATAGCGTTTAACTTAAAAAAAAAGAACTATTCAAGATGATCCTGTATCAATGTGTGTGTGTGTGTGTGTGTGTGTGTGTGTGTGTGTGTGTGTGTGTGTGTGTGTGTGTGTGATGGTGGGTGGGTGGGTGCTGTTTGTGGCGCGCGCGCGTTTGTGTGTGCGTGTATGTTTATGCATGTGTGAAATCAGTAAATAATATTGTTATGTGCATACATGTTCATGTTCACCCCCTTGTCTTAAGGCTGTAATGCTATGACAATAAAACATTAATTTTGTCATTGTCATTGTCCCCCCCCCCCCCCCCCCCCCCTTTATAACATTCTTTCGTGCAAGATACTGTAATTGCAGATTTTGTCTTACCAGCTTAATCGATTTTAAATGACATTCGTGGTCCGTCTTGTGTGATTATAATTGCTCGTTTTCGTGCTTATGCTTGCACGTTCGCGCGCGTGCTCCTTTGTGTGTGTGTGTGTGTGTGTGTGTGTGTGTGTGTGTGTGTGTGTGTGTGTGTGTGTGTGAGAAGAGAGAGAGAGAGAGAGAGAGAGGAGAGAGAGAGACGAGGAGAGAGAGAGAGAGAGAGAGAGAGAGAGAGAGAGAGATGGGATGGGCGAATGTTCGTGAAAACTTTCCCTTTCCCGTTGGAAACAGAAATTCGTTATTGTCTAGCAATCAACGTGGACAATGTTTATTCAAGTTTTGGTCTGAGTCATCTTTTGATAACTGCCCTGTTAGCTCCAGCCTTGTTGGTTTTGTGTCTAGAGCAGCCGTCCAGAAATGAGTTTCATCTACGACCAAACCACTTCTGAGCACTTTCTGTCTTCTCTGGTAGTGTTCGTGTATCTACCCCTTTCTATTTGAAGGCCATGAGCACCGATGCAGTCTGTTGAGATCACGCCTCTGTTCGAAATCTTTAACGTTTATCATATAGGCCCTATGGTTCTGTGCGGTAGTTTTCAGTGATTTTATCGTAAAAGCATAGTTTCGAAATGCTTCCTTTTGCTGTTTCCCAGAAGTCTGTGTATTTAGATTTTGATTTCTATTTGATAGCATATTTTGTTCTCCCAGTGTCAAGGACTGACTGATAATTTCAAAATATATGATTCATTTCCAGTTTATGGAGAATAGTTCCGATAAATTTAACCGTGTCCTTTAATTATTTTCATATTTCAAAGCATTCTGCTATTTCATTGTTTGAGGTAGGACATATTAACGACTTTTATTATGTAACCAGAAGCCTAGTGTGAGACTATTATATATAGGCTGATTGGGAAAGGACCAAGTTCTGCAAATGTTGGGAGATTCGTTGCCTTTTTGTATATCATTCTTTTCAGAAGGGAACGCTTGGGATAGGCTCTGCTGGAGAAGGGTAGAAATATGGCGGCTCTTCATGTCATGATGTGCATAAAGGAACCATACTTCAGCGCCTTGAATTGATTATGGTGCTGTCATAAAAAGCGCCTCATCATGCATCTGGTTTCAGCGCTGTAAGCTTACGTTGACTTGTCCTTCTCAAGGTGTGCAATGCTTTGCTTGCTTTGTAAGATGCCCATGAGCACATGCAAACTTACCATTTTTATGAAATGAAATATGACCCTCAAAAATATTTGTATTTGATTGGTCCATTGGTCGGACAACAGTTAAACGGACTGAGCGATCGTGACGATGGAGGAATTGTCTGCCTGTGCATCCCCTCCTCCCCTCCCCTCCGCCCTCTTCTCCCTTTATTTTATTAATTCAGTTTGAATTGTTAGTAGCCAGGTGCTATCGGTCGCGTTTTAGCAGACAAAATATTTTATTCCAGTTACCAGCTCCCTTACCTTCCTCAACTGATGAATCTTTGTCATTCCGTGTAAAAATCTTTTGAAAATATGAATGCCTTATAATATAAAACATTACTGAAGTCCCGAGAATAAATGTGTTTTGTTTGTTTAACTACATTGGATTGGAAAGCCTACACATTTGTTTCTTTTTCTTTTTTTCTTCTTCTTCTTTCTTCTTCTTCTGCATCAGTTTAGAAACAAATGGATTTGTTTCTGAACTGGTATTTTGCTAAACTGATTTCGGCGCCATTTTTCGAGTCTTCGTTTTGTCAAACCTAGAATATTTCTTGATTTCGCACAGAATATGAGAGAAAACTGTAGAATCAAAAACGTCTGTAAGCCCCCCCCCCCCCCCCCCGCCCCCCCCCCCCCCCCCCCCCCCCTCTCTCTCTCTCTCTCTCTCTCTCTCTCTCTCTCGTCGAAAATGTCCTTCACAAGTGTCTAGGGACAGGAGCACAGTCAAGGCGCACAATGTGACTCAAGCTGTAAAGGCAAGTGCAACCCATCCCCCCCCCCCCCCCCCCCCCCCATCTCCTTTCCTCTCTCTCCTCTCTCTCTTCTCTCTCTCTCTCTCTCTCTCTCTCTGACAGCAGAAAAATTTGCGTCAAGGCTCCAGTTTGTGAATGAAAACTACGTCTGACCAGGATCTCCACTGATCTCATCCTCTGGTGATATCATCGTCGGTTAACGCTTGTGTGGCGAGCAAGATGGCGACTTTGGAAAATTCTCTGAGTTAGAATCGAAGTTTTTTGGTCCAGGTTGGAGGATGCAGGTTTTTATATCGTGAAAGAGAGCACAGAACGTTCTCTCATGTTCTGAGGACCCCGAGCAACTTAGCGAAGCCCGACAACTTTGTATACAGACGATATTTCGACATTAACGGGCTGGCGCCATTTCACCCTGAACACGCACGCACCAAACTGACAAGGCACATACACCAGAGCTGGTGAGTTGACTTTGCATTTCTATGCATGAGTCGGAGTACGGAGCACAGAAATAAAATAGAAGTCATACCACAGACAGGCAATCGGACAATCGGCACCAGGAAAAATTCAACACCGAGTGTTGATAAGGACAAACCATCAGACGACAGTCAGGTCGATACCCCAGCCTAGGCTGTGGGAGGAAAATCCTCTGAAGGAGCGGGTACCAGTGCCACAAACGCTAATGATAACACGAAAATCCCATGTGGAAGATGCAATCAACCCTGTACAGAGAAGGCTCTACAATGCGAGCTCTGTGACATATGGTATCACACAAAATGCGAAAACATTGATGATGTCACATATCGACTGCTGAAAAAGGATGGCAAAAAGAAATACACAGTATTGCACTACTGCTTCCCCAAAATCCTGCAATGATGTAACAGCCAAGTTCCTGAGTGGAATGGTGAAACTGACAGAGGACATGGAAAAACTGAATATCAAAGTGGGGGAATGGACAGCAAAGTTGAAGATGTGATGGAAGGACATTTCACTGATCACATGATTGAGACAGTGAAGGTGATCACCAAGGAGCAAATTAAAGTAAAACTTGAAGAAGATCTGGACATTTTCGAAAACCAGGATGGAGGCTAAGTCTAGAGAACACGTGGAAAACATGCTCGAAGAAAAGTCCAAGGAACAGATGAATGAAATCAAGTCAAGAGACGGACCAATGTGGTTATCTTCAGGCTTTCGAAGACAAGGCAAAAACAGCCCAGGAAAGGAAAACAGCTGATCAGGACAGAATTCAGCAGTTTCTCACAGAAATCAAATGCGAGCATAAATCCCTGGACGTGAGTCGCCTTGGAAACATGCGAACTGATGACGAAGGACAGAAAAAACTGCCCACTCAGACTAATGTTTTCCTCAGAAGCTGCCAGAGATGAAGTGATTGCAGCATACCATAAAAGAAGAAAGGAGATAAGAAAACCAAAGGAGGAGGAATCAGAGGAAGAAAGACCTGTGGTGCACAAAGTTGGCTATGCGGAAAGGATATGACTCCAAAGGAAAAGAAAAGAAGAAGATGCACTTTTCCAGGAACTACGCCAGAAGAGAGACGAAGCCCAAAGATCGGGGGACGACAGGTTTCACTGGATTCTGAAGAAAGGAAAAGTGGTGAACGTGGGGAAGCGTCCGGCAAAAGTGCCCGCGAGTCGTGGAACTGAAGAGACCAAATAGCAACACTGTAAATAATGTAAATAGATCTACCTCAAGGTGCAGGCTACCCAAAGTTTTTCTAGTCGTTTTTCTAGTCGTTCTGTTTTTCTACACCAAAGACTGTAAATAAGTTTTGCAAATTGCTCTTGGTTTTATACTAATGTGGACCAGCTGATGAACAAAAGGAACGAGCTAAAGGCAGCAGTCGACCTCAACAAGCCTGATATCATTGGGATAACAGAAGTAAAGTGGAAAACACACGAAGTTGCTTGATTGGGGAGTGCGAGATTGCTCTGAAAGACTATGAACTGTTTCACAACTTACATGAAGAGAGGAGACAGATGGCACTGTATGTGCGGAAGGAACTGAAACCATCCCTTTGCGACAAACTGAAATTGGATTTCTCCGAGCACATATTAGTGGAATGCCAAGTAGAGGAAGGGGACTCGCTCCTCATAGGCTTACTATACAGGAGTCCAAGTACCACGAAGGCAAACACCGAGAAACTCAATGGGCTACTTTCTGAAGTCAGAGGCAGCATACTACATGACGGGCAAAAATGAAGAGGGCAATAGTACAAGGGTGACACTGAAAGAGACGGTAAGCGAAAAGCACCTGGGAGAGCTCATGGACGACAAACTGAGTTTTAAAGAGCACGTTGCACAGCCGACAGCTACAGCAAACAGAATGGTTGGGCTTATAAGGCAATCGTTTGATTTTCTGACTGAGACAACGTTCATTCAGCTGTACAAAAGCCTCGTCCGACCATTATTGGAATATGGCCACTGCAGTGATATTGAAGATGTTCAGAGGCGAGCAACAAAACTCCCAAGTTCACTGAAAGAGAAGCCTTACCCTGAGAGACTGAGATTGTTGGGGCTTCCAAGTTTGGAACACCGGAGACTGAGAGGGGACATGATAGAGGCATTTAAATACCTCCCACGGTCACTACGATGTACAGAGGCCAGCATTCCAGCCGTCACTCAGTAGAAACCTCAGAGGCAACACCATGAAGCTCCAGAAAAAAAAAGAAAAGAAAAAAAAAACGAAAAAAAAAAAACGCTTTCGCTTTGATGTCAGAGAGGGAACTACTTCTCAATCAGAGAGTGGTGACACAGTGGAACAGTCTCCCAGACTCGGTGGTCCTGGCACCATCTGTCAACGCCTTCAAGAGCCGTCTGTATAAACATTGGAGGGACCTACCTGGTCTGCACAACCCGTCTTGCCAGACCAGCTGATTTGGTTCACCGCGCTCGCCACGCATGCAGCCAAGTCAGTGACAGTTTTCAGAACGCGAACAAGCCTCGGGAGAGGCCTAAAATCGTCGATCAAGTCAAGTCAGGTCTACTCTACAAAAACTCTTGCATGTGACTGTCCAGTGTACGCAGACTTCAGTGGACGAAAGAAAGAACGTCTCCGTACTGCAGCTCCTGTTAGCTCAGCATCTGAATTCTCCTTTTGCCAAATCATCTCCGTTTGTTTTTCTACTAAACTTCCCCATATCCTTTTACTTTCCATTCTTCTAGTCACAAGAAGTGGCAGGACGAAACATAACTGCGCCATGTTCCGTCTTTCACTTGCTTACAACAGTTGTCGCCCTTCCTAGTCACAACTCCGACCGTGGTCAACCCAAAATGTGCTGGTATTTTGCTTTTATGACAATTATTTAAACTAGGAACGAAAACCACCCGCATGAATGTCATCAATCTGTCACATCCCTTTTTTGAGAGACAAAAACTCTTTCATGTGACTGTCCAGAGTACTGCTGACTTCAGTGACGAAAGAATGTCACCGCACTGCAGCACCTGCTAGCTCAGCGTCTGAATTCACCTCTATCAGATCAATGGTTCATCCGCGTCATCTACACATCCATTTGTTTTTTTCTGCTAAAATTCCCTATATCCTTTTACTTTCGTTCTTCTTCTAGTGACACGAAGTGGCAACACGAAACGTAACTGGGCCATAACCGTCTTTTCACTTGCATACAACAGTTGTCACCCTTCGTAGTCACTTCTATGACAACGTGTTTAAACTAGGAAGAAGAGACAGCATGAATGTCGTCAATCGGTTACATCCCTTTTAGAGAGAGAGAGAGAGACAGACGGAGACAGACAGACAGACAGACAGACAGATGGTGCTAAATAAAGGGTTGATACAAATGTGACTATGGCAAAATCTGTTGTGTGTGTGTGTGTGTGTGTGTGTGTGTGTGTGTGTGTGTGTGTGTATGAGAGTGAGAGAGAGAGAGAGAGAGAGAGTGAGAGAGAGGAGAGAGAGAGAGAGAGAGAGGTGTTGCTTGATTAAGGGATGATATAGAACTGGCTGTTTGCAAATCCGGTGTGTGATTGTGTAGTGGTGTGTGTGTGTGTGTGTGTGTGTGTGTGTGTGTGTGTGTAAACAGGGTCAAGAAGTGTTGCAGAATTTAGAGTTGGGGCTACAATCATACCTTTAGTATCTCTAACATCTTGTTAAACTGGCTTACCTGCTGATCATAAAGTATCAACGTGCTTCATAAATGTGAAAAAAAAATTCTGCATGATTCATACATATTACACAGCCTCGTTTTACAAGCTTACCAAATGTTGCATAGTTTGTATGCTTAATACATACTGCATAAGTTTTGTACACTTCGTGGATATAGTACAGTTTAAAAGTCACGTCTCAAAAATACTGCACAGCTTATTTCTCCCCTTGATGAGTATCCCCACATGGTTGGGTTCCATGTTTCTTACTCCTTCACAATCATCACACAGTCTTGTTTGCATGAAAGTTATATTCCCCTTTTTCAATGCCACAGATATGGAAAAGCCGAGGACTTTGCTTTTCTCCACTGTGAAAATGGCGAAATGCCTGTTACACCTTCTGTGGACCCATAACAGTACAAAGGAACGTGAAGATCCCTGGCCAGTCCTGTCATGGTGTTATAGTCCAGCCAACCACAAAGGCTGTCTGAGGTCTTTTTAGTTTAGAAAGCAGTGGAATGCAAACCAAACCTCACAGTCCTATGCCACACACCCAACAAGAAAGAGGATCAGCTCCATCATTTTCAGTCTCTGTTTTAAGACATTGGATGATATAGAATCCAGATGGCGCCCAAACATGACCTTCTGCTTATATGTTTTCAGCCCTGGATTCAAAGATAAGGGTCAGTCAAACAAGGTTTAGCAACAAACTGACGCAACGAATGGCCCGATTGGCAAGTAAGACTAGCAACACATGTAATCTGTGCTGGGGGGTGTAATGTGTAGAGAGACGAGGGCATTTTAGTTGTGAACCGTAACCCGATGGTCTTATCTTTATATGTCTCTATAAGTCTACATGTGACATGTTTTTTATTTTGTTTTTCGGACTGAGATGGAAAGCCAGGGTGTCCTGCAGGTCCATTAGAGTTAAAATCTCTAAAGGAAGTGACTTGATCGAAAACCAACACGCTATTCTTGACTTTTGCTATGCCATCTCTTCCAGAGTTTGTCAAAGTGGATTATGTCCAAGTGAAAGTTACGCCTTTTTGTGCGTTCTCCTTTGCGGTGTTTCAAGTGCCAACGCTTTGGGCATTCCAGCCGAGCTTGTCGGGGTCAGGAGATTTGTCGTGATTGTGGACAGAAGAAGCATGATAAATCTTGTGTCCGTGCTGTATACTGTGGTCATTGTAAGGGTGACCCATCCAGCAAATTCAAAAGTTTCCCATTGTGGAAAAAGGAATGCGAAGATTCAAAAAGTAAAGATTGAGAGGAAATGTTCCTAATACTGAGGCGAGAAGGTTTAGTGTAAGCCAGGACTCCTTCGACTTCTACTTATTCACAGAATGGTGGTCAGCGATTCTGAAAACTGGTCATCGGGTGATGA
>JADBJO010015465.1:0-21885 GCA_016801955.1 Conus betulinus
TGTAAGACAAGAGGTAGATGTAGAGAGCTTTTGGTATATTTATAACCTAGAGTTGGCTGCAGCCCTGAATAAACCTGTGTGTGAGTAGCTGTGTACTGTTTGTAGGTTTTGCGGCTTGAGGATGACAACTATGACCCCGACGATGATGACGTCTTCGAGCCGGCTGCAGAGGCTGCACCCAAAAAAGTGGCCAAAGCCCCGGTGAAAAGACGCTCGCAGTCGCTGAGCGCCCTGAAGGACAAAGAGGAGAACAAAGCGATGAGAAAGGTTGGCTCATCCGTGTTCCATGATGTTCTGTGTGTGTGTGTGTGTGTGTGTGTGTGCTGTGTGGTGTGGTGTGTGTGTGTGTGCTGTGTGGTGTGTGTGTGTGTGTGTGTGTGTGTGTGTGTGTGTGTGTGTGTGTGCATGTGCTTGCGTGCATGCATGCGTGTTTGCGTGCGTGCTTGTGTGTGTGTGTGTGTGTGTGTGTGTGTGAGTGTGTGTTTGCTTGCTGTTACATCTGCTGTACCTTCTGACAAAGTTTTCAGTTGCATTACAACCATGCTGCTCACTCTGCCTTCATGCAAACCGCCCATCCCAGGCTCCTGTCACGGTGCCAGAATCGGCAGTTCACAAGGAGCAATCAGTATCGAGCCACCTGGAGGCAACCCACCAGAGGAGACAATGCGCTCCTGCAAAGGCACCTCAGTAGTAGCGTTCACTGGTTCTGTCAGATCCAACACATGCTAGGCACCACCTACAAAGCCCCACGGAGATAACAGTTATTGGTTGCAGGGTCAGCATGAGTAATGCTCCCTCTCTGTAGAGGGCGCCACCATTGTGTTCATCCAGTAACAGTCCCAGTGAGTTGGAAAACAGCTGTGACTTTGACATAAACTTTGCGAGAGGGTGTGGAGAGGGAGTTGATACTAGGGAAAGAACAAGAGCAGGGCATGAAGGGCCTGCACAGTGAGAGACTGAGTGTGTTTTTTATTGTGATCTGTGAGAACGACCACGATGAAGATGATGTTACTGTGTTCCACTCTTGATCTGAAATTTCGTGACAGGGATGAACTCTTACGTTTCCTTACACGATCCGATCCAGCCACAGCTGCATGCTCTTGCAGTGTCCTCTGAATATTTTCCCAGCATTCACAGAGATGCTCCCTTGATGTGGATGAAACAGTGTGTGTTTGGGCTCTAGCCTGCCCGCTTGAGCCCGTGGTCCATTCAACTGTTGGTCGAGCCAGCCTGGTTTGGAAAATCCACAAGTCCAGCAGACTCCGTGAAAACCTTGTTCAAAGATGTCCCGCCTGATGTGATCTTTCAATTTCTGATAAAGATTGATATTTATATATTTCATTTGATCTAAGATTTAATGGAGGAAAGATTTTTTAACAAAATTTCTGGTCTAGTTTTAAGAGTGTTTTAAAGGGTTGTGTGAATGATTTTTTGAAATTTTAATTTCATTAATTGTAATATGACTTGTGAGAGGACTTTAACAAGGTGACAGCCCTGTTATGGTCTTTTGCGGTTGGCTGGGCCAAAAGCAACATTACCTTACCTTACCTCTGATAAATACAGTTCCTAAGCTGGGACTTGCTCTATCCTCTGTGCTTTATTTGTACATTACTTCCTCACTCCATCTCCCACATCCACAGCCACACCCAAGCCTGACCTGATTGAGCCTCAGCACCAGCATTTTGCATGGAGCAATAGTAACGTTGTAGTGGAATTTCCCAATGTTGTGTGTATGTGTGTGTGCGTGTGTGTCTGTTCGTGTATGTGCGTGTGTGCATATAATGTGTGTGTGTGTGTGTGTGTGTGTGTGTGTGTGTGTGTGTGTGTGTGAATGCTCTTTGTGTGTGTGTGTGTATGTGTACTTGCATGTGTGTGTGTGTTCATGCATGCTCTGTGTGTGTGTGTGTGTGTGTGTGTGTGTGTGCTTGCATGCCTGTGTATGTACACATACGTGTACACAATGTGCCAGCCTGTTGTTTTCATGTCACGCTCTTGCTGTGCTGAACAGAAGGACAAGGACCACATTCGGCGCCCCATGAACGCCTTCATGATCTTCAGCAAGCGCCACCGCGCCATGGTTCACCAGCGCCACCCCAACCAGGACAACCGCACCGTCAGCAAGATCCTGGGCGAATGGTGGTACGCCCTTGAACCCAAGCAGAAGCAGCTGTACTACGACCTGGCCTCCAAGGTGAGGGACGTAGCGGTGTCGTGTCTGAGCTGAGCTGTCTGTCTGTCTGTCTGCATGTGGTTGTTTGGTTTATGCATGGTTCTGCTACCTTTGCTGGCTACGTTAGTGGTTAGTGTCTTTTGTTCTTTTTTTTGTTTTGTTATACAGGTGTCTTTTGTTCTTTGTGTGTCTGTAGGATTGCACAGAAAGTGCTGTGAACCTAGCGGTGGCCAAGCTTGGTCAGCCTTTTGCAGCCCTGGCATCGTGACTGGCTGTGTGACCTTAATCGACCTGGCATATTTCAGACATGAGATTGTCAAGGTTTTAGCCAGAATTTGGGCTTTTTAAAGGTGTCCAGGGCCATTCTTGAGATTTTTCAAAATCTGCTGAGAAAATTATGGGGGACATGTTAATGACAACCATAAGGCTTCAAGTTCAGAATCCAATCCGTTATTCCAGTTCGGTTTGTCATTGCTTTTAACAGCCAAAAATCTGGTGGCTCTAAATATTTCCCAGTATGAGGAAAGAAGTGGCAGGAAATGTCGAGAAGCCTGCAGGTGTCAAGAGTTGTTAGAATGCGGGATCGCTGGAACAAACCGTTAAATTCATAGTCTGCAAGTCTGGGGGGAACAAGTTTCAGCTTCTGGGGTCTTGTCTCCCTGATCCCTGGAGTTGAGGCCACTGCCCTTGAAACCTTCCTGATTGGGCCGATGCTAGCGCCAGGACCCTTTGAAATTTTGCAGGCTCTTTTCTACCTGCTCAGGTCTTGTGACTGATATTTTGACTGTTCCGTTGGAAGATCAGGGTGCCTTACTCCAACTGTCATAACTGTGAATTGGCACATGAAAAGGGCACACACCTAAAAAAAAAAATTGTTTTTGTCTAATATGTTGAATGTGTATTGTGTTTGAATCATTCAGTCACGCTTGTTTTTCTTGGTGAGTGGGGGCCAAGCTGATCTTTATTGCTTTGTTGGTGTTTGTTATTCTGACAGTCGGCGTAATGATAATTTGTGTTAAAATGCCAGTAAAACATAACTGCAATAATCATAGACAAAGAGAGCAGTGAAGCAGAGAAACCACAGATCTTTGAATAGAAAAGCTTACTGCAGTAGGAGCTTTGTCTGCGCCAGCATTTGTGTAGTAGGACCCATGGAGCTGCCTACTTTCAGTCACACTTACCTTCTGATGGTATACTCCATGATCCTCTGATTAAATGGTCCTGTAATTGATGAAAATGTAAGTATGAATATCGTCAGTTTTACTTTCCAGATGAGTATAAATACTGTGAGCTATACTTTTGTGTCACTGTTCAGTAGTGCGAAAGAGGAATGTGTATTTTTCAGGTGAAAGAAGCTCACCTCAAGCATGGCGTAAAAGAAAGATACGTGTTTTTCAGTTGAAAGAAGCTCACTTCATTCACTGTGTAAGCAAAAAACGTGTTTTCAGGTGAAAGAAGCTCACATCAATCACAGTGTAGGAGAAGAATGTGTATTTTTCGTGTGAAAGAAGTGCACATCAAGCACAATTTAAGAGAAAGACGCACTCTTTCAGGTGAAAGAAGCGCACTTCAAGCACAGTTTTAAAGAGATAAGCGTGTATTTTTTAGGTGAAAGAAGCGCACTTCAAGCACCGTTTTATAGAGAAAAACATGTGTATTTTTCAGGTGAAAAGAAGCGCACTTCAAGCACCGTTTTAAAGAGAAAGACGTGTATTTTTCAGGTGAAAGAAGCGCACTTCAAGCACAGTTTTGTAGGAAAAACACATGTATTTTTCAGGTGAAAGAAGCGCACTTCAAGGCACATCCGGACTGGAAGTGGTGCTCTAAGGACCGTAAGCGGTCGTCCACCATCGCCAGCACCCTCAAGCAGCAGCGCGACAGTCGCCTCAGCTCCACCGATAACCCCCTGGACTCGGACACGCCAGGTACAAAACTGTCAAAACATCTCTAGCCACGACTTGTTCCACACGGCTGCATTGATGCTTTTCGTAACCTTTGACCTCTGTTCTACGTGTTTGTCGTCACTTCATCTAATCTAAGATTTTACAGAAGGATGATTTTAAACGAAAGTTTTCCCGTGTGTTTTTTAGAAGGTGTATTTCAAACAGTTGTGTGAATTCTTTTTTAATTAAAAAAAAAAGAGATGACTTATGAGTTGACTTCATTGTGGTGACAGCCCTGATATGGCCCTTTGTGAGTTGACATCAGCTTGTTGACAGCCCTGATGTGGCCCTTCGTGAGTTGACTTCAGCGTGGTGACAGCCCTGATGTGGCCTTTGGAGAGTTGACTTCAGCGTGGTGGCAGCCCTGATATTGCCTTTTGTGCTTATTTAGGCCTTAAGCAACATTACCTTACTGTTTGTCGTCACAATCAAACTACCACCTCTTGAGGATGACCCTTTATTTTTATCCCCAAATGAGTTGCTTTAAAAGCTTTGAGCATCAGCTTTGTGATTTTGGAGTATAAAGGCTGCAGCAGAAGTGGACGCCATTTGCACACTGCTTTGACTCTACGCATGTTGTATGACAGTTTTCATCTAGAGTCGAGTGTGACTATGAATGACCCTTGACAGAAGACTGTCCCGTCAAAAGGATTGTGGACAGTTTATCACTGGAAGATCGGTCGGTACGGAGGCTGGAAAGGCTGTTTAAACCAGGCAGGCATGGTAGACCTCACGTAAACTTCCGGTGGTTGTGTGATAGAACACCAAGGAGTTGGAAGTCAGCACCAAGGTTGTGGACAGATTACAGAGTTATAGCGAGTGACCACAGTGCTCTGTTGGAACAACATGGAAACCGATACTAGACAGATTACAGAGTTATAGTGAGTGACCACAGTGCTCTGTTGGAACAACATGGAAGTCGATATTGGACAGATTACAGAGTTATAGCCAGTGACCACAGTGCTCTGTTGGAACAACATGGAAGTCGATATTGGACAGATTACAGAACTATAGCGAGTGACCACAGTGCTCTGTTCCACCAGTGACCACAGTGCTCTGTTAGAACAACATGGGAACCGATACACGCACAGCAGAGTACATCCTCAAATTTTGTAGAGGAGGGAGGGAAAGGGGTGGAGGGAGAGGGGGGTGGGTATTGATAAAGAAACGCTCACACTGTCTTCAGATGTTCAGTTATGATTCATTTGGTGCTGCAAAAAAATAATTTGGTAGTTGCAGGAATATGTTGGGGGAAAAAAGAAGTTTAAGGGTTCATTTTTCTTTTCAGTTGAAAGTTATTTTGTGACTACCCAGTCTATGATGGACCGCAAGGTCACGTGATTCAGGTAAGTGCGAAAAGCATGGAAAACTGTATGAAATTTCGGCTGATCAGAATCGAAGAGGACATCCCACAAATCAAGTTTCACTGTTAACATCCTGTTAGTGTAGGTACTCCCATTTATTTGCGTTAATACTTTACTAACACTGGAACAAATACTTTACTAACACTGGAACAGGAATCTGAATGCTTCTGGATGGTCAGGGTGAGATCCACTTTGACGTGTTCCCCCACTGGGTTACCTTTGAGCCAGCAAAGTCACCGTACCTTCCTACAGAATATCCCAGTTTTTGCAGCGTAAAAATACATGGAAAAAAAAAAGAGAAGAAAATGAAACAGAAAACTTTTAAAGGTTTTGAGTGAAATTGGTTTGCCGCCTGTTACTTTCAATGGACTTTTAATTTTTTTTTGGTCTAAATTTTGCAGAGAAATTGGACAGCCCACATTTGGTGAAGCAGCGCAGCATTGATGAGCCTCTCTTTGACGACCCTTTGCCGTTGTCAGGGATGCGACCTCACAGCCTTTCGGCCTTTCCCCGGGAGGATGAAGGAAGTGCGTTCGTCCCCACGAAGGCTTCCTCAAGCGTGACCCTGCCAGTTTGTCCCAGGTGAGTGGTCGTCCAAAAATGTGTAAGTCAGAACGCAGGTAAAAACTTAAAAAGTCGAAGTAAACATCCGCCAGACATGAACAAATGAATCACGAGACCAAACGTGATGTTTTTCAACCTCTTAGGTCTTCTTCGATAAACAATACTCGGGACAATGGAAATGAAGATGCGCGGGGGTCTCGCAACTTTTTTGCGTTGCTAATTGTCACGTTTTTGTTTATTCTACTCGCAAAGAAAACTGACATCTTTTCAGTAAGACATTTCTTTTCTTGCATCCTTCTTCTGCCACTTCAAACGAACTGTCCCCTCAGCACCATTATTGTTTTCTTCTTCTGCTGAGAGCGCTTTGTGACGCTATAAAATTGCACGGTGCTGTGTGGTGCAGAGTGTGTGTGTGTGTGTGGTGTGTGTGTTTGTGGTGGGTGCATGTTGTGTGGTGTGTGTGTGTGCCTGTTGTGTCCCTGTGTTGTGTGGTGTGTGTGTGCACTGGTAGTGGGTTGTGCATGTTGTGTTGTTGTGTGTGTGTGCAATGTTGTGTGTGGGTGTTGTGTGTGAATGTGTGGGTGTGTGTGGTATGTTTGTGTGGGGGTGGTGTTGTTGTGTGTTGTGTCGACAATGTTGTGTGTGTGTTGTGTGTGTGTTGAGGTGTTGGTGAGGTGTAGATGTGGTGTGTAGCTGTTATGTGTGTGGGTCTTTGGTGCTGTATGTGTTGTGTTGGGTGTGTGTGGGTGTGTGTGTGTGTGTTGTGTGTAGGATTGTGTGTGTATGTGTGTGTGGTGTGTTGTGGTGTGTATGTGTGTATGTTGTGTGTGTGTGTGTGGTGTTGTGGCTGTGTGTGTGTGTGTATTGTGTATGTGTTTGTGTGTATTGTGTATGTTGTGTGTATATGTGGTGTTGTTGGGTGTGGTGTGTATGTGTTGTGTGTGTGTCTGTGTGTTGTGTAGGGTGGGGTGTGTGTGTGTATGTGTGTATGTGACAAAAGTATAGTGTGTGTGTGTGTGTGGTGGGTGATGTGTGTATGGGTGGTGGGTGTGTGTGTGGTCTGTTGACACGTTGTGTGTGTGTCCGGTGTGCTGTGTGTTTGTATGCGCAATGCATAATGAAATCTAGCGAGGAGTCTGAAAGGAAAGACTAGCCGCTCTCTAAGGTAATTCATATGAGTCACAGGGCCAGCTATATTGGTCTGGAAAGATGTTCATGTTTAGGAGAAGCTTCCGCTCACCTTCCTTTAGCCAGACGACATGTCCCGTGACATGTTTTAATGGTAGGCTATAGAGAGGTTCAAAACTGTAATGAAGAATGAATTTAAAGGAAAAAAGATAGGGAGGGTCGCCATCTAGGTTTTGGGAGATTTTCTCCTACTCTCTCGTCCTTCTCTCTCTCTTTCTTGCTGGTCTCACGACTCATGTATCTATATATAATGTATACTTGTTGTATTTGATTTAGATAGTAGGTTTTATTGAATGTTGTTTTGGTTTTTTTTTTCCCCCCATGTGTTTTGGCCAAATTAGGCGAGAAACCGTGTACAAACCCTCAGGACATTTTTTTGTAGAGGGTATAAGTGAGAGTTCCGAGCAACAACATACCTTTCAAAAAAAAAAAAAAATATCTAGTATGTCATATTTATGTGAAGTTGTTTCTTCTCTCGTCTCTTCTCCCTCTCCTTCTTTCCTTCTTCCTTCTTTTCTCTGTATATGTATTATTTATTTGCATATATAGGTTTCCATGTGGTTTGGCACCCTAAGCTAGGCAGAGAACATAGTGTCCTCGTCTGATGTTCCTTAAAGGTAGTGTCCTGTAACTTTAAAATACGATATGCAGTCCTTCAATATGTAAGAAGGAACCAAAACACGGCAGATAGCCTTTGAACAAGAGAGTCTGGGCCTCCGGGCATGATAGGTGTGCCCCGTGCCCCCTCCCCCAGCTAACTACCCGGCTCCCCCCAGCCACCCCAGACGCTTGGGCGCCGCGACCCAAAAAATCAGAACTCCGTCATCCGTCGCCAAAACAGCAAAAGCGCTAGCAAAATTCCGCGTACCACGGAAAAGCGATTCCTCATCATAATGGTCCACTCACGGAACCCAGAAGCGCATACACCGATAGCTTATCGCACAGAGCGAGTTCCTGAGCATGAGACGAAGAACACACGTGATGAGGAAAGAAGCTGTCCCGATCTGGGACATACCGGAGTTTACAGGGTTAGTTTGTGTATATTTGAGTCTGATATGTGTGTTTATGATTTGAAAAAAGCTTAAGAGTTAGGCATGTACTTGACGCTCACACTTTGACATGAACCACCGCATCACATCCGATGATGCCCACGTCATGACCTGACGCTACACATTTGTAAATCGGAGTTAGCAAGAAAGTCACGGTTTCCACTTTGCGTGTGAGTGAAAATCAACCAGTTATCGAGGACCTTTTAAGACACGGCAGGTGGAACAACACTAATTTGGTAAACATTGGAGGTAGGAAGATCCAATTGGTTAAATCCTTAAACCCTGAAAAAATCGCTTTCCAAAAGACCTAAAGAGTCCGAAAGAAGACCCTTTCGGTCACGAGTTTTTGAAAAACGGCCAAGAGAGGAGAGGCAATATTTTATAAGTGCAGAGAGTAGCCAGAGGTTTGCAGCACAAACAGCGTACAGGAAAATACAGCTCAAAGAAAAGAGTACAATGCTGTGCAATGAAAATCAAAATGAAAAAGAAAAAACAAAAAAAAGCGTGATCCTGTAGTTCCACAACACCAGTGAGACAGGGGCATCGGGGGGGGGGGGGAACCTGAACTGCACGGAAACGGTTTCTAGCAGCGTACCCGACAGTGAGACCGGAGGATAGCGTTTCTCATCGAGAACATAACCCTGATGTCCCCGCCGCGATTGCGCACCGCTGTGATATGAAAACGGTGAGTGTGGGGTCAAGCAGATCTGCAGCGCCATGGAAAGACCGGCTGTGGTTTATCAAACCGTGGAGTGACAGATAACTCTTGATAGGGGAAAGAAAACCCATCATGTGGTTTATCAACCAATTGAGCTGCCTGCGGAAATAACTGCCCTTGACTGAGGTAAGAACCGTCATGTGGGTGTTATCTAGACCAATGGCGTTATAGAATAACTCTGGTGAGGGTAAAAAGAACCTCATGTGGTTTTATAATACAAACACAAAAACATGAGTGATAGAATACACTCTGTTGAGGGGTGAAGCACCATCATGTGGTTATCATACCCATGGAGTGATAGCATAACTCTGTTGCTGGAAAAGAACCTCATGAAGTGGTTTATCAGACCAGTGTGAGTGGATAATATACTTGGTGATGGGGAAAACCATCTGTGGTTTAATCATCCCGTGGGATTGATCGCCATAACTCCTTGCACCAGGGGAAAGGACTGCCATCATGTGGTTTATCAGCCCAATGGAGTATAGAATAAACTGTGGTGAGGGAAAGTTTGTGGTGGTTTCAGCTGGGATCTGCGCTGCACTGTCAGCCAGACTAGTATTTGACATGCCAAGTTCATTTGAACCGACTGCAATCTGTATTTGATCTGTCAATTATACTGTATTATACGTTGTTTAATCTCATTCAAGTTTTCTCCAGAGCCTGTATTTGAGCTGTTCGACCAGATTGAGCCTGTCGCCGCAGATTTAGCCTGTCGGCCAGAGTTGCACCAGACCTGTGGGCTAGAGCTGTATTTGACAATGTCAGCCTGATTTCATTGATGAGTCATATCCAGATCTGTCACTTGAGGCGGTATTAAAAGTTGTTGGGAGGGGAATGGACCGAGTTGGAGAGGAGGAGGGGGGGGGGGGGGGGTAGTGATTGTAACTATCAAAGGAAAAGGAATGGGGGTGTGTTGTGTGACAGAAACCCAGGAAGGGGTTGAAGACGAAGAAACGGGAGAAAAAAAAAGAAACACGGGTAGAAAACGCTGAATAGGAATAAAAAACGAAGCAGGAGGAATGGAATCCACAAGAGCACGTGGGCACGCGTTGTTCCATGTGTTAGCAGATGGATACTGGGTCCATGAGGTCTCGCTGTGCTGAGCTGCCAAAGCACTGTCATTAGATAAAATAGATGGAGGAACCGTGAGTGAATAAGACGCAGTCCTGAGGCAATATGGTGGGGCAAAGGATTAATGGATGGACAACAGCACCAGGGGCAGATGGTGGGGGGGCTCCGGATGGATATTATGGAGTCATGAAAGGAGGTGCTAAAAAAGGTGATGTTTGAAGAAGAGCGAGCTTCGGCAAAGTTTGTTTTTTTTTTTTTTGCTGTTTTTACGCGGGGTATTCACGCATTTGTTCCATACTCCTGTACTTAGATTTTGTTATTTCCTCGTGTTTGCCTTGCGGGTTCTTAACTGAAAGAACGCATGTCCCTGTACAGGAGAAGACTCCCCTTTGTTTTGTATCCCCAGGCAATCTTCAGGCAGACATCGCTCTACCGTCCACAGCCCCATACGCAGGGTACTCACGGAAGCAATCTCCCACCCGCTGGCTTCGGACAACTCCCACTGCACCCCCCCAAGAACGGCCTACGCCTGACGGCCGAACGGTGAAGGAGGGAACGCGTGGCGAGACCCTCTGAGTTTCCGCGTCCGTCGTAGAGCACAGGGTACCAGTTTTTTCAAGCCGAAGGGGCGGTGTTCCGCGCCAAAACTCAAGGAAACCCCTAGAGGGGGTCTGAGGAAAAACATCCGAAGGGCCTGGGTTGGAACGGGGAAAATGGAGTTCCGAGGGGGCCCTGGGATGTGAGCATAAGGTCCATTCTTCTCCTCTCTAACGTCTTTCTTGTGTGCCGGACGCTGGATGGTATGTTAAGAGTTGTGTTTCCTTCCGTTTCATGTCCTTATAGGTCGCAAAAATGAAGGCAGGGATACAGAAAAGGGGGGGGGGGGGGGGTGGCCGAGGCACACAGTGAGTTGAGACAAATATTTTCTTTATTCAATAGAGTTAGGGAGGGAAGGGGAGACAGTGGTGGCACCCAAACATGAAACCCACTTCTTTTACCAGTGCAGTGTTACTAAAGTATGAGAGTACGGCCGCACACAGTCCACTATTACATCAAAATAAAAAAGAAGGAGGGACAAATAGGACAACAAGTAATGGGCGTTACAGAGGGAATGTGCTGATATGATGGGAATGACGAGTACCATTAGTCAACCTATTACAGCAGACTCCATAGAAACGTGTCCCATAAGGGGGGGAAAAAGGATTTTACCTGAATAAGAATACTTTGAGTTGCTGATTAAAACGGTAAATACCTTTTTTTTTATTGATCAAAAATAAGAGTTGGTGGACAATCACATTTTAAGAAAGAAGAGTGCACTTGATCATATTTGAGAAAAAGAACTGTTTTTGAAATTAGAATGTAGATATGTTTTGCGTCAACACGCATGGACTGGATTTGCGGGGTGTATACGAGCCAAGTGCTCACGGGAATGGGAAAAGGGAAAGTGGGGATACAACAAGCGCAATTAAAAAAATTGCGTTGCCGGGGTATAAAACAAAAAAAAAGCGATCACTTAAATTGGACAAAGGAGGATCAAGGGATAAAAAAAAGAAGAAAAGGCCGAGAGAGGACAAATCCGTTTAGAAAGTTCAACAAAAAAGTTCACACATAACAGTGGGTCTAGAAGGTGTTTTTTTTCGCGGGGCAATCTTCGTAGGGGAGTTGAGGTCATACCCCGGTGGTTCGCGGCAGAGCATGGCGAATTTAAAAGTGGGGGAGTATGGAATTCTTCGTTGGTGTCGAGAAATAAAAAAAGAGCGCGGACTCAGGGGGTATTCAAGGAAACAAAAATAAGAAAAGACACGAGAAAATCAGACGCTGTACACATTGGTTTTTGAAATTTCTTTTCTATGTGACCAGGACCGCCGTGGCAGTGTTTAGCAATTGCGGACTCCGGTTGGGAGGTCATGGTTTTCCGATATCCATCAATCGTTCATAGTGTGTTTTTCTGTCCTGACCCGCCCCGGGGAAACGCTAACGGCCAGAGTATGGAAGGTTTATCATGCGGACTTAGTTGGAATAAGAACCGTTGGACAAGCACAGTAATGGGGAGTTTAAAAACTAAACATCATCCAGGCTTTAATGGAGGTGCCGTTAACAAGAGTGGATAGCTACAAAATAGCGTCAAATTTTCTGACCAAGCACTGCAGGTGCCTGTATTTCTGGGCCTGGGTGACGCCGGGATATGTATTATGAAAGGAAGCGTAGATTAAAAAAACAGCCCTGTCATGTAGTCACAGACTGAAATGGAAATCCGTAGCATCATCTTCATCATCCTCATTCTCATCGATAAGCATAAAAAAAAAGTCTCAAACTCTGTGGCCCTTCATGCCCTGCCATCATGGTGACCTCAGTTTCGATGTCCTCTCCATGTTTGGGGCCCTGGTTTGGTTCCGTTGAGGTCTTGGTATTGGCGGGGGGGGGTCCATGGGGGCTGTCATTGTACGGACGTGGTGGCGCCCCCCGAGGGGAGAGGCTGTGGACGGGGTGTCGGAATGAGCGGCGTGGGTGCACTGCCACTGAGGTGGCGCTGAGGTTGGGACAGCCAAAGAAAAAAAAAAAAATTCTATGTGGCACACTCCTCACCGACCATGACCTCTCCACTGTTGTCCCTCTACTTCAGAAACCCAGCCGGTCTCCATGGCCACCACCACCACCACCGAACGGGAACCGCGTGTGCATGCAGCAGCAGCAGCCTCAGGTGGGTCACATGACCATCCACAACTCATCACCATGACGCAGGACCGTCACCAGCTGATCGTGGCCTCGGAACACGCAGACCCAGCTGGGCCGCAGCAACGCCAACGGCCCCATGTTCGGCAAGATCTCCAAGGGCCGGAGCTCCCAGAAACCCCCACAGAAAAGCCCTCTGGTGGACAGCAACAGGTATGTAAAGGTGGTGGCTGGAGAGGGGGGTGGGGGCGGGGTAGGAGGGGGCACATGACGTCGTGACGCAAGATTGGAAAAATGGGGAACAGTTTCTTACTAGGCTGACCTACTAGACACGGTGGATCAGTGGGGGTGGGGGGCTTTCTTGCAATCAGTGGAAAGTGTTGCTGTCACTAGCCTGCGTTGTTCACCACCTGGCTGATCAGGTGACAGTGCAGCAGGGCCAAATCTATTTTTGATTATCTAGTTGTCGGTATCTGTCTAGCTGTCTCTGTCTGTGTAGCTGTCTATCTCTACCTTAAACTGTCGATTTACCTTTATCTACCTGTGTATGTATCTATCTTCTATTCGTCTATCTCTGTATATATCTATCTCTATGTTGGACTGCTTGATTTGCCAAATTCATGTAACTTGCATCGCACTCCTTCCTGACCACTTGCTGTGCTTTGTCCCCCCTGTCTGACCAGGTGACAGTGGTGCAGCAAGGCCATATCGTGGGGAAGCCCATGGCCCACCACCCTGGTTCAGATCCTGGCCGCCCCGCAGCCCTTCGCCACCTGCGCCGGCCAGACCTCCGGCACCCCTGTCACCCCCCACCTTCGCCACCACCACCAAGCCCATCTCCACCCCCATCCCATTCGCCTAAGCCTGTCAACTCCCTGCCGTCGTCAGGCGGCGTGGTGATCCCCGCCGCTAGCAAGGGCCGGTCGTGCGGCATCGGTGAGCAGCATCAGCGTGCAGCCGGCGGCCATCTTGCCCAACCCACAGACGCCCGGCGTGGGCACTATTGTGCTGCAGCCCGGCAGTCAGTACGGGAGCATGACCCTGCTCAATGCCTCGGGCTGTCGGCAGTGGTCCGCGCAACCGCACCCCTCCCCACCCCCCTTGCCACCGCCGTCCAATCAGAAGGGCCAGGGCGGCAACACCAGCGTGCACACCACGATGAACTCTCAGGGTTTATGACCACCATCCGCAACATCGCCCCGCCCTCCAACAGCGGCCAGACCAATAAGGTTAGCGAGCGGGGGGGTGGCGGTGTGGGGTGCCTGAAGGGTCATGTGGGTCATTCGCTGAAAGTTCCGTTTCTTTTGTTTTGTTTTTGAATGTTTGTTGTCTGTTGTTGAGAACGTTCAGTTCAGTTCAGTTCAGTAGTTTGTTTTTGAATGTCTTTTCTCACAAGATGATCTTGTTGAAGAACGTGTAAATGAATGAATGACTGTCCTGCAACTCTCACAAGTTTGTCAGAAATCTGTACTCATTTTAACGATTATTCCTGAAAATCTGTAATGACACCTAGACCCCAGGTTTGGGAAAGGGTAGATGAACCATCACTGAACTGAACCGCAATGATGTCCTGTGTGCCAGTGATTCCATGTCTTTTGTTTTTTTCCCCTTGGTTTACTTTCATCAGTGGACGCAACAGGAGTCAATAATGCTTTCATTCCAAAGTACACCTGTTCCCATCATCCCCTGGCTTCCGGCGTTTTACTTCACGAGGCTGACAACCCATGGTGTGCATGTCGTGTGTTTCAGTGCGTACACTGTAGTGCGTTACATGATTCTTCATGATAACAGTTCTCCCTGTGGACAGTCTCGGGGGGGAGGGGGGGGGGGGGGGGGGGGGAAGGTTTGGGATCTGATAAAGTCCCTGAAATGTAGTGGGCCCTGTTTATTAAAGAAGTTATTTCAGTCCCTGAAATATTGACAGGACTGTCTGTAGTGGGCCCTGTTTATTAACGAAGTTATTCAGTCCCATGAAATATTGACAGGACAGTCTGTTAGTGGGCCCTGTTTATTAACGAAGTTGTTTCAGTCCCTGAAATATTGACAGGACTGTCGTAGTGGGCCCTGTTTATTACAAAATTATCTTAGTCCCTGGAATATTGACAGGACTATGAGCCCTGTTCATAAACAAAGTTATCATGGTTCATGAAACATTGAAAGGACTACAAGCTCTGTTTATAAGCGAAATGATCATCATCCCTGAAATGTTGATTAACAGGACTGTATGGACCCTGGTTGTAAATGGGAGTTATCTGCAGGTGCAGACGATCCCAGCTGCCGCAGTGACGGCGCAGCCGGCACAGGTGGTGACCAACCTGGTGCTGAAGACGAACAACGCCATGCCACAGCAGAAACAGGGGGCGCCACCCCACTCCCACCCAGACGCTTAACATCGCCCCTTCCCAGCAGCCAACTCACGTTCGATACATCTTGCCGTCTGTGCAGGTATGGTGGGTGTGTGTGTGTTTGTGAGACTAGGCGGTGTTAATGATTCAGATGATGTTGGTGGTGGTAATTTCAGAGGGCGGCAGCAGCAGCAGCAGCTGAAATAGCATTAGTGATAGTTGCAGCAGCAGTAAAAATGAATGGGATGTGGATAGCGCGGGAGTGGAAAGTGTATATATGTGTGTGTGTTTGTGTGTGTGTGTGGTGTTGTGTGTGTGTGTGTGTGTAGCAGGAGTAGGGATTGGGTTTTGTTAGTTGAGGAGGTAAATTTGTGGAATGGGGGTGGTGTTATTTACAAGTAGAATAAGTGTTTTTTGTGGGCTATTCAGTTAGTATATATAACTGAACAAAAGGTAATTTAAGGAGTCCTAATTAACTTGTTCAACTTACGGGGCTTAAATTTTGTATAAATAGTCCCTAAGATCATCTAGGCGGTCCCTACTAGGAAGCATGTCATATATATAGCAATAATGACGCAGTAAAGTAACGCAATAAATCAGAAAAAGATGCCCAACTGGGACTGGAGTTTAAAACTATTTAGAGAAATCATAAAGTTAACTGTGATTGGTTAAAAATGTCCTCTGTGGACGATGATGAATCATTAAATGAAATTTGATCAACTAATGATTGAGGAACTAACGAGGATGTTACCGTGGGGGCACTTAAAGACACCCCCTGAATGGTTTACGTATTATTGTTTTCCTAACATGCATGGTACATTTTTATGAATAAGTTTGTGTTAATCAATTTACTCCATAACCCTTACATTGAAACTTGTAATGGTCTAGAGTAAAAAAAATGGGTACATTAGGGTTTAAAAACGGGGATTTAGGATCATTCCCTCACTGCTGCTGATAATAACTGACTGTTTAATTTTATCAGAAAATCATTAAATGATCCCTCACACTTTAAACACATTTGTAAATAACTCAGAAAGGTCTGTTTGATAATTAGTCGGACTGAGCCTTTCTATGTTTGCGGCGCTGCCTGTCCTAGCAGCCTGAATCTGCCCTCACTGGGAAAAAAGTTGTGTGTGGTGTGTGGTGTTTGGTGTGTGTGTGTGTGTGGTGTTGAGAGAGAGAAGAGAGGGACGAGAGAGAGAGAAGAGGAATGTGCACAGTGTATTTTGTGCCCCAACTGTATGTTTTGTGCAACGCACAAGAATCTAATTTTTGCAGGATTACTATTTAGTGGCTTATGTCTTTACTGGAGGGTGTAACAAGAGAGAGAGTGATTGAATTCACCAGCATTGAGTAGGTCTGTGAGAGCGGTGGAAGCGTGTTGTTTCGTGGAAGTCTCTAGCATGGGGGTGATGTTTAGCGGTTTCGATGATGGGATTACCTGCTGAGCCTGATATAGTGGGGTGGGGGGGGGGGGGGTTGGTGACCTATGCCCTTGTGAACATGACATATCATACCTCTATTTTTGAGACATGCTGTGAGAATTGCCGCCACTAGCTTGGAAGACACCATACTTCATACAGTCACTCCTCGTCGGGTGTAGCAGCTTGTACAACTGCTCGTATGCCATTGCGCATGCTTGCTGCCACACCCCAGCACATCACACACAGCATGCATGGCTGGCGCGTTGGGGGGCGGTCTCCACCCCACCATGGGTGGGTGGGCGTCCCACACACTAGGCACGACACAGCACAGGAGTTTGCACCCCATTTTCAGGTGAATATTCTTGATATTTCAGTGGGTCGGGGGTCCTGGGTATGTTGGCCACGATGGTCTGTTTGGGTGCCCCCAGAGGATTGGTGTAATTTGGTGGGGGGGGGTTTCGCAGGACATGACCAGACAGATCTAGAGTAAGATGTGGATGGCGCATAGGGACCTTGACGACCTCACAGTGAAGATCTGGTGTGTCGTCATGCTGTCGGGGGACAGAGCATGAAGAGGTTTTTCTCAACGTTGCCCTGGCCAGATAATGAGGATAGAGTGGTTGCTCATACTTGACCGGACAAGAAGAAGAAGTGGGGGCTCAGCCGCCTGACAGAGAAGTAAGAATTTCCGTTCTCATACTGCCACACAACCTGGCCGGATCGCTGCTGGCAAGGATCACGCCAACGAACAGGATCCCCTACAACACGAAAAAAAAAAGAAAAAAAAGAGGGAGAGCAGGGAGCACCACGTTCCTCCATCCCCTGGCTGACAGAGTGCCGTCAATGTTCACTTCTGAAAACGACTAGAACTAGGTCAAGTCAGTGACAGCTGTGTATTGAACGTGAACGTTTGCCGCCAGTGGCAGCCAGACCCGCAAGGAGACAAGTGCAGCCGTCCCCGATGGCACTGCCTGGAGGGGGCCTTCACTCGGGCCAACTTCGTGGCCCGTCGCCACAGCCCGGCCAACGCCCAGGGGGGCCACAGACCATTGCAGTCCTTTCTGGAAATCCCGATCTCTCCTGCCAATCAGTAACGTAGGTAGGGCTCCAGTTGTGAGTGTACACAATATCCATATTGTTCACCCCTCCTCGCCCATACACGGCGGGGCAGGAGTGAACACTAGGGATTATTTTGATCACCTGCGCAGCGTTGATGTAAAACCCGATGTGTTTAGAAGGGTGACTAGATAAAAAAAGACCAAAAAAACTGGTGAGGGGGGGCGAAACAGAGAAACGAACACTGGATGGGTTGATTGTTTTTTCTGGTTTTGTTAAGGGTAAAACAACCTAAGGGGATTTTTTTTGTTTGTTTTCTGGGTTTGGGGGGAGGACTGTGTGGGGGGTGAGAGTTCTTATCTTGTGGTACAATCGAAGTTCCATTTGTGGGTTGGGGGGTGGTGTTTTGGTGGGGGGGGGGGGGGGGGGGGGGGGGGGGGGGGTGGGCGGGGTGCAAACACCAATACTGCAAATTGTTTGGTTTACTATGGTAGTTTACATCGCTACCCCGGAACATTTGCCTTTGAGAAAAACAAACGAATGTTGGAAATAAATACCCTCCTCGAAGACATGTAGATGCCTGCATGTGTACGAGTGCGTCAACTACTCAGTATGCTGTAGGGGGGTTGGGTTCATGGGGACGGAAAAAGCATGGTGTTTCAAGTATCCATACAAACCTCAAGTTGAAGAAATCACCTGGTCGACTCACAAGTCGTTCAACGCCTGCCCCCTACCTGGCAGGTCCGACTACGCACAGTCCTCCTAGGGGCCAATGAAAAAAAAAAAATACCTCACGCCAGCTCAGCCTCCAGCAGCCTTGCCCCGGTGACCCATTTGGTCCATTCGCCATCCCCTGGTTGCGCGTGGGTGTGGCCAGGGGCTCGTGGGACACCACGCAGTGTGGGTTAGTTGCCGGTTGTCGACAACTTGACCGGCTGGGTGTTTGTTGGGGTTTTTTAGGGGTTGTCGGTTGGCCTCGCTTTTCTCCTACTGATGCCAGAAAGCCGTACGGGGTGATAAACTGCGAAGGCTAAGACCCGCACCCCTCCACCCCCCAAAAAAGGAGGGGTGTGAAGTGGGTTATTGTTGTGCCTGACACTCTTAGACCGGTTCCTGTGGTGCCAGGAGAAAGTGAGAAGCAAAACATGGAACCGATGCGGATTGGGTCACTGGGGGGGGGTTTACATCGGTGGGGGGACTTTTGTTGTTGCGTCTTTTTTTCCTGTTGTATGGGTGCGCGATCTTCCGTCCTTACAGTGCCGGCTGTGCCCGGGGTGGTGTAGCCCGGGGCTGGACACGTGAATGTGTTTATCGGGCTGTCGGTTCAGTCGAACTGAAAGATGGTTGTCTGTAGAAGGAGTAGTGTGATGGCTGCGTGTAACGAGACTCACTGGTTTGCGAGTGAGAGCTCGTCGCAGTCAGGGGCATTTCCGTCTTCACGGCAGTGGCCGTCACAGGGGTGGGGTCAAGGAAGTAACTTGGTTGTGCTCGCCATGGTTGCGGAGCTGGGGTGGGAGGTGCAGCGGGGTGCGTGTTGTCCACGGAAGAAAAGCGGAACAAATGGGGAACTTGCGAATTCCGTCCCTGTCAACCGCAAAGACATAAACTGATTTATTCAATTGTCATGTCACGTGACCCGGTTTCCCCTCAGCGAGCGAAGAAGAACGCCCTCATGGGTTGTTCCGTCGGTTTGGTGTTGCAGGGCGGCGCGTGGGGACGGTCCCTGGGGCGGGGGGTTGGTGAGGGGTCACAAAAGTGATGCGCTTATCGCCACGCCAGGGATTGAGTTTCCTCACAAGCTACTGAGTGTGTTTTGCTTTTGCATCGAGAAAGCCTAGTGGAAAATGCAAAAGATAGAGGAGTGTCTTTTTAGCTCCCCAACGAACAAAGAAACCAGTTTATCATAGACGGGTTTTCAGTTCATGAGGGCAAAAACGCACGCAGGAGGGGGGGATGCGCATTATGGACGGTGTGTAGTGGGGTTACACACATGGGTCAGGTAGTGTGTTTTATCCTCAGTATAAAGATATTATGCCGCTAAGGTACTGTGGTGGATAGTCGTGCCTCGCACAATGGTTTGTGGGCGTGTTTATGCATATGGGGTGGGGGTTATGTTTGTAGGGGAGTATTGTATTCTGGCCCGCCCCAGGTGGTGGAGCGGCGTGTGTGGGTGTGCGGCATGTGTGTATTAAAAATGGTCCCTGGTGTGGTGTTGCTGTTGTGTGGGCGTGTGTGCCGCCGACTCCATGGTGTGCTATACGTGAGTAATTTCATGGAGAGGCACAGCAGTTTGCAACACCCCCTCCTTCTCTACCCAATCTCCCTGGCTGCCCTCCCAGGTTCAAATCTCCGGCGCCATCGCCCGAGCCCGTGGTGTCACTGGCTGTGGCTCAGGCCCCATGCACTCCCCATTCCCTCCCCCACGGTGCTTGCAGCCTCAGCAGCCCGCTCGCCGCTCAGCTACAGCAGCAGCCGTCCCCCATCACCGCCCAGATACAGCAGCAGCCGGCCGCCAGTCAGCACGTCTGCAGTTGATCACGTGGCTTGTGCTGGCAGCTCGGGGCTACACCGCACCACACAGCATCAGCAGCTGGTGATTTTACCGCCAAACCAGACGAGTAGGAGGCGAGCTGAGCTATTCCGGTCCCTTCTTCTTTCTTTTTTCTGTGGGCTTTCTCTTGTTTTTTTTGCATTTCTAACGCAGGGTGGAATTGATTCTGTGAGTCACCCATTTGTCTTGGTTTTCTATCCTTTGGAATTTGTATGTGTGTTAGTTGTTCTCTGAGATTTCCTTTGGATTTTAATGTTGTGCCAAGTTCTGTTTGTTTGTGTGTGTGTTTTCCTTGCATCAGGGTTCTGGTAAGGTGGTGTTTTAAAGGGTTGTATGATTTTTTTTTCTTTCTCTTTTTGTTTTTTTCAATGATGACTTGTGAGTTGACTCAAACGCAGTGACAGCCCTGCTATGGCCCTGTGCTGTAGGCCGGGTTATAAGCAGCATTTTCTTATCTTGCCTTGTGTGGCCACAGGTATTACTGTAACCAACACACGACTGCGCTTTGTTCTGTGTCAGGTTCAGCTTTGTGTCGCAAGCCAGCGGGGCCACAGTGTCCATCCCTGCCAACAGTCCCTTCCCCCAACAACAAGGTGGACACCATACAGGGCATGGTGTCCCTCACTACGTCCCGATCATGCCAGGTAAACTCTTGTCCGTCCGTCCGTCGGTTGGTCTGTCACTGGTTTCTGTCTGTTTGCCAACCTTAGTGGCTTTGGCGTCTGTCTCCCAGTGTCGGCATGCTTATCTGTCTTACTTATTTTTGTGTTTGTATTTTTTTTTTTCCTTCTCTTCACGTGGGAGTGAGTGTGTGTGAGTATAGTTATTGCTCTTCTTCTGTTTTCTGCATGTGCAGCATTACTGGGAAGAAGGTTTGCTGAAGAGGGGATGGGATTGGGGTCAGTGCTAGAGGATGTGTGTGGTGAGTTTGTGTGTGTATCTGTGTGTGTGTGTAAATCTGTGTGTGTGTGTGTATGAATGCGGCTTATCCTGGCTGTCCCACACATGACCACAGCCAAAACCCCTGCTCCACAGTCCACAGGGATCAGTCATGATGTAGCTGCTGTGAGCCACCCACCAGAGGAGACACTGCACTGCCTCTGAGTCGGTGTGTCCAGTTGGTGCCTGCTCTGATCCCACAAATGCAGGACTGCCTCTGAGTCGGTGTGTCCAGTGGTGCCTGCTCTGATCCAACAAATGCAGGACTCCACCCACTAAGCTCCTCTACTGAGAACAGTTCTTGCTCCGTCGTTTGAGCGGTTTGAGTGAGGAGCATCTCCAAAGGACAGCACCATGAAACAGACCCTTTGAACTTGATACCGATGGCGTAGTTTTCAAACTCGCCCTGGGCAGGGACATGAGAGAGGACATGGGAAATGTGGTCACCACGTGCATGCATAGTTTTTTTTTTTCAGCTGAATTCGTAGGTCTATTTGCAAAGTGAGACGACTGCAGGCGGAGTCTAAACAAATCTTGAATAAATGTTAGCGAACCGCCAAGAGAAAGGTGGACAAACAAGTCAAAGACAAAACATGACGCGTTTCGACCTCTTAGGTCTTCTTCAGGCAAGACACAAACAACGAAAATGAACGAATTTGGTACTTAGCTTCGATCTCTTCACTCTTCAAGGCCTACCTACCTTGCGCTGAAGAGTGAAGAGATCGAAGATAAGTACCAAATTCGTTCATTTTTTCGTTGTTTGTGTCTTGCCAAGAGAAGACCGAAAGATTGAAACCATGTCTGTTTTGTCTTTTGCTTGTTTGTCCACG
>JADBJO010015465.1:24048-43691 GCA_016801955.1 Conus betulinus
GTGTGTGCACACGCGCACGTGTGTGTGAGTGTATGCACTAGCCTGTGTTTATGTTTGAAGAGAGGGAACTTGCAGTGAATTTGGGAAGAGATTACCGGAATATTATCATCCCATTAATGAGAGAGTAAGAAACTGCAGTTAATGATGAAGTATACTGCTTTTTTTTTTTCTTTATAAACCAAGTGCAGCAAATTCGGGTGGGGTGAGAGAGGCTAAAAGGCCGTTTTGGTTAAAAAAAAAAAAAAAAAAAAGTGTGATCCCCCACCTGGCTTCTAGGGGGTGGAGGTCTGAGTTTTGCGCCTTTTATGGTGTTTTTTTTTTAATGTATCCAAGGTTTTATGTTCATGCGCTCACACGTAAATACTTTCAAGTTTAGTTTTTGCAGTTGTTCAGAGTTAGGGTCTTCAACTGAAGCAGAGCATTCCAATTGACACTGGCTGAAGCGAGGAAAATCCACAGAAAGAGCAGACATTTTCTATCTTCTGCAGTTCCAGTGATGACAGGGACATAGGTAGATGATAGTTCAAGTGATGATAGGGACATAGGTAGATGATAGTTCAAGTGATGATAGGGACATAGGTAGATGATAGTTCAAGTGATGATAGGGACATAGGTAGATGATAGTTCAAGTGATGATAGGGACATAGGTAGATGATAGTTCAAGTGATGATAGGGACATAGGTAGATGATAGTTCAAGTGATGATAGGGACATAGGTAGATGATAGTTCAAGTGATGATAGGGACATAGGTAGATGATAGTTCAAGTGATGATAGGGACATAGGTAGATGATAGTTCAAGTGATGATAGGGACATAGGTAGATGATAGTTCAAGTTGATGATAGGGACATAGGTAGATGATAGTTCAAGTGATGATAGGGACATAGGTAGATGATAGTTCAAGTGATGATAGGGACAGTGGTAGATTGTATTTTAAGTGAGGATTGGGGGAGAGAGAGAGGGGGGGGGGGGGGGGTCAGGGTTAGAGGAAAGGGGGTTGGGGGAGAGGGGGGGTGTCAGGGGCACACAGGGAGTGGAGAGAGTGGGAGAGCAGGTGGGGCATGATCATGGGCAGGCGTCTGATTGGTGCCTTCCCTGCAACAACCTGCCGCAGTGCACCCTGCTGTACAGTGGCACTGTTTCCTCCGTCTGGATTGTTCAGGTAGAGCAGCAGGCAGAGGAGACGGGCACCGGCCTTATGGTACTAACTTCACGAGGCTTCATGTCTGAAACCATCTCATTGCCCTACCACCCCTAAGGTGAAGGGAACCACTTGTCTTTTCTCCCTTCAACAGCTAGCATGATACAAGCAACATGAGTCTGAAAAAAAAAAGTGATTTGATGCCCTAATGAATAAAAAAAAAATGAAATCAAGGTCTGTATAGGATGATAATTTCGAGGTGACTTTTTTTTTTTTTTTTGGTCATGTAACAATGCGGGTTAAGTTGTTCCAGGTCTTGTATTAAATTGGATGTGCTGAAGGGAGGGAGGGAGAGAGGGAGGGCATAGCCAAGAAACTGTTGACGTTGTGTGCGCCAAGAAGAAGTAGCCGCCGCCCAGAACAGTGTGGCCATTGACCAGCAGGACCGCGCACGTGCAGCAAAGACCCAGTAGACACAGTCATGACCTGGACGTGGAGGGGGTGGGAGGTGAAAAAAGGAGAGGGAGAGGAAGGGAAGAGAGCAGGGTGGGGGTAGGGGTGAGAGTTGGGGGGGGGACAGGGAGAGGGTAGGCCAGGAAATTGCAAGGTATTTGCAGTCGGCAGGGCTGTAAACAGCAGGAACTGAACCGAAGTCAGGGTCTATATTCTGTCTGTCAAGCGCATCACCAAAGATTTGTGCACGCACAATGTCCTAAATGTCTGTTTAGCCAAGATTTTTTTTTTTGAGGAACATGTTGCCCACACTAATAATCTGCACTGTTAATGAACGGACCAAACCTCAAGGGTGTTCTCATCGGGACGAACTTTCATTTCATGGGCCAGAAATATCCAGTTATGTGATCTGGATAATCATCAGGATTCTTTTCTTTCTTTGTAATTGCACAATTAACAACAACAACAAAAAAAGTGACAATCCCATGTTGGCAGAGGAAGAGGAGTGAAACAACTAGGAACTCTTCAGTACAGAAGGAAGTAACCCATGTTACAGCTGTTCTGTGATAGAGATCAGTTTGTGGTTGGTAGGCTAAAATCTGCGATCTTGATTTGTTTGTGAATATATTATTTGACTTGGACATACTTTTCCAGTTCACAGTAATTGGATGAAGATAAGACAAATTCAGGTGCAAGAGAGTGCTAAACTTAATTTTATAGCTGTTACAGGTAAGTTTCAAGCTAAGTACAGTGAGCAGTATTTTTCAAAGTACATGAATGCATTCTGTCGAATGAGAAAAGATGGTAGATTATTGCAATTTCATTGTCTTTACGTACAAGGTAATGGATCATCAAAATCAATAAAGGAAGAAACCTGCAATCAGCTTATATCAACAAGAGTTTCTTCCCTTGAAACGGCATTTAGCATGTGTGGTCGGTGTACATTTATATACATACACAGCTTTGGATGAATGTGCATCATCGACAAAGTAGTCCAAACGGAAAGGAACTGTAAAACTTGGCTTTAAGGGCCAAGAAATGTGAATAATGGTGATTTGACATCCACATAATACAACAGTGAAGGAACTGTGAAAGAGTGAAACGTTGACGGTCCGTCAGTTTTGAAAAGTCTTGATAAAATGCCATATGGTCAACACGAAGCAGGGAGAGTACCACGTATACCATTGCTTGCAGCGTGGAGAGAGCAGGGGGTAGTCTTGGAGCTTGGATCATTAACTTATGACATGATGCCAAAAGGACTTGGGCACCGTGCTCACACTTTGTGGCATGCCAGAATTATAACCATGGGGGACCTCAGAATGTTTTGATGCATAGTTGAGCTTCAGTTTTAAGGGCAGTTACACAGGCTGTTAATTTGACAGTTTAATCCTGTTCAGGTTTTTACCTGTAGATTGAGAATTGTTTTGAGACAGGTTAGAGGTCGTTCCCTCTCCAGACAAGATGTGGATCGAAGGAAAATGCTTATTTGGAGAGCTGATCAGACTTGTTGTAGTTGAAGGCCCCAACATGGAACATGCTCATAGTCGTGAAAAAGGGTATGTTACTGTGAAGGAAAAATCAACTAGTTCTCCTCAGTGCATTAGCTAATGGACAGTATAAACATTGTTCTAGTGTGTGTGATTTTCCATTTCAATAAGTGACAGTAACCTCCATTTGTACATGGTATAAAACTCGTGTATTTTGGTCATTTTGTGGAAGCCCTGCATTTTTTATGGTATTTTTATGTCATGAGATTATGATAACTCTTTTTCTACCAGTCACCCTTGTTTTTAATGTCATCCAGCTTTCAGCAATGCGTGCAAGGATCATGAATTGAAACTCAACTCCATTGCTTGGCAAGTTCTCTTTGATGTTTGTCATTGAATTAGGTATAGTTCATCTCAGAACGAGCTGTCATATATTTTGAATTGCCTTTTAGTAAATAGTAAGGCTTCTGATCATCGTATGTTTTCAATTGTTTTGAATTAATCTGTCACATCCTTTGATTGTTTCTAATCTTTCATCTCTTGCTGAAGGAGCAGTAGAACAATGCCTTGAGTTATTGTATCCTAATACACGGGAAAGATGTAGGCAAATTGTGTTCATATTCGTTTGTGTGTGCATATGCTATACACACATTTTATTGCATGTGTGAGGTTTTTTTTCGTACCTCAAAGTGAAACAGGAAATGGCATGCTAGAAATCATTCCTAATGAGAAACACAAGTTCAGTTTATGTTGTGGTCAATTTGATGTTCTGTGGAATCCACTGAGAGGTGAGATTACAGTTTGGATACAAAGCTGGTGGAGGAGAGCACATGCTCACTGTTATTCTGACTGTAATACAGTGTGTAGATTGTAGATGTTTTCATGTTGTAGTTCCTGTGTTACTGATGACTTTTGTAGAAATGGTCATTCGATGTAACTCCCAAAGTGTTGCACAGTTAAAATGCTGGTTGGTATTGCTCCCAAACTGTTCCACATAACTTGTACAGCATTGCCTATAATAGAATACACTTCATAACTTACACAGCATTGCCTGTAATAGAATACACTTCATAACTTATACAGCATTGCCTGTAATAGAATACACTTCACAACTTATACAGCATTGCAATAATAGAATACACTTCATAACTTATACAGCATTACCTATAATAGAATACACTTCATGTCGAAAATCAAAGGAAAGATGCCATCACTTCACATACATTGTTTTAGGGCTCTTTTATACTCACTAGTAATGCCAGACAGGTGGTAAGTAGAGTTTATGTAACACATGAACGAAATGATAATTAAACCCAAGTTGGGGGCATTTGTCAAGTGCTGTAAGAGAATCCAAGATTTGTGCCAAAGGTAACCAAAAAGTGTGCCAAGAATGTTTGAACAGTGTTACCCACATGTTACAATGTAACTAATACTCCAGAGTAGCTCCCACCTGTAGATGAAATAGGTACTTCAGTGCTTGTGTTACAGGAGTTAAGCTCCTGGGGATCCTGTGGTAGCCACTGTCATGATGAGCACTGGATCAAGCCCACCTCTGCCACACCCGCCCATGCCTCTTTCAAAGTAGGAGGCAACCCAAATCATGAACAGCCCTGAAGAATTCTGGAAAGAACAAAAAAAAATTTACTTGTCTCTTTTAGTTATTTGAAGCATTTTGAAAGCAGGGAGAATGTTTTAATATCACTTGTTAGCCTGATTCCAGCCAGAATCACCAATGGATTCGATATCATCCCCTTCCCCTTTCCTCCTCTACTCTTCTCTGCTCCCCTCCCACACACACACATGCGCACCACCTTCATCCCATCCCGGCCACTCCTGCTCTAGTGATGGTGGACCTGAACACATCATGAACCACAAACAAAGCCAGCATGTGGTCAGAATGAAAATACACCCAAATCACTTTACACACCATCACTGCCTTTAGTAAATGACTCCATGGTTATGCAACTCGTGTTAATGTGGTGACAGCCCTGATGTGGCCTTTTGCGGTCGGCTGGACTATAAGCAACATTATCTTGTCTTATGTAACTCGTACACACCTCCTCTTCAAAGTCACCACTGATTCAGTTGTAAATTTTTTTTGGAGAAGAAAAGGACTTTGAAAATGTGTACCATTGAAGTGCAGAGAATCTGTCCAGGACAGTGATAACCCAGTGAACAGACGGCTGGAGTCTGAAGGCTGCTGCAGGTAGGGGGACGACATGTGAGGGAGCAGAAGCAGGAGGCAGGATTATGGCCCTTTGCATTTGACACGGAAAGCCACAGTGGTAGCCCTGGTGCTTGAAGGGGGATGGCAGCTCTAAACTGATGGCGGTGTGAAGATGATGTGAGTGTAGCTGTCTACAGTTCTGATTCAGCTCGATGTCACTTCCACTTGCTGTCGTTTGTGTGGTACGATTTCCTGTTGACGCGACCTCTGAGTTCTCATGATTATTGTGGCTTGTGTTCGTGTTTTGTCCCAGAAGATAATTGCATGTTTGAGATGGTTGATGACAAGCTGCAGTGTATAGTGCCTGAGGAGTAAGGAGAATGAGAGTGAGGGTTTTGGTCTGTTGAACATTTTTTGGTCTGTTCTAAAAATGGTTCTGTGGTGACAGACCCTGTGCAAACTTTTGTCGTGTACATTCAGAGCAAACATCCATGAGACTGTGCAATATTCAGAGGAGAAAAGTTCTGTAGGTGTATTGTGGTACAGTGGGATGGGGATGGGGGAAAAGTGTGTATGTGTGGGGACATCTAAAGCACAGCGAGGACAAAATTTCACTGAAGGTAAGGGACATACAGCGCTCAAAGAGTTAACGCTCTATGAGCTTTTGTGGGCTATTTGTTTATTTCCCGATGTGTTGATTTATGCTTGTGTTGTTGTAAGGTGTATTTATCTCATGATCTCACTGGCATCCTTTCTCCATGTTCTCACGAAATGCTACTCCACAACTGAGCATCATCATCTGACGTTATGTTCCTGTGCAAAATAGTGGCTGTTTAAGGAATGTTCCTGCATGTGGTTTTTTATGTAATAAGGTAATGTCAGCATGGTTTTTTTTTTTGTTATAATACTTGAGAGCATTCTGCTTCTGGGTATTTGAAGTGGAGCTTAATGAACTTGGAAATTAAATGGAATCAATTAATGGAAAGTAGAGTTTTACACGAAAGTAACTTTGGTATTGTCAGGCCTCGATCTCTTCCTTCCTTTCGTGTCTGGTGATACGATCCTTAAGGAGTCTTGGGCCTGTTCAAGTTTCCCTCATCTCTGGCAAACTCGTCGTCCGAACATTCAGGGCACTTACCACAGTTACAAGAATATGGGCTTACTCTGGCATGTGTGTTTGTTGCTCTCTCGCGCACAGCGTCTGAACACTCGATCTCACCAGTGACCACCATTGAAGCGTCAGTTCACTCTTGAGTCAGAGAAATGAAATCAGCCTTGAGGTTTGGGTAAGAACAATATTCCAAGTGATTTGTTAAACTGTGAAGCTTTACCATGGAAAACCCTGGCTGTAGTGGACCATCCTGGGTGATTTGGGGCACCACTACGTGTTCTTTGTGAGTGACTTAATTTTGCTTTCACTCTGATTGGAGTGGCTCGCCTGAAAGTTGAACTTGTTGGACTCGCTGAAGCTGGGTGCTCTCACCTGGGGTTCACAAATGGAGAGCAAGCATGAGTGCCAGACCGAGAGCCACAAGATGTGTGAAGAGGGCTTTAGACTGATGAGGTGTTGAATCATTCGGCCGTTGGGACGTGGAGGTTGTGCAGCAGTGTAAACATAATAGATCATTTCTTGAAATTCAAATGAAATGACCAGATTTTGTTATTGGAAATGAAGTTTGGTCAAGATGTTTTTCAGTAAAGCTTATGTTCCAATAAAAATTCAGACTTTATTTTGAAGTGTTATGAATAAACTCGAGGTAAGGCGTGCGGTCTTTCCAGCGTGATAGAGAATTGAACTGATTGAATGCTGACCTGATCCATATATTCTTGGAATCAGCCTATTTGGAAGTATAACATTTTTGTCACATTGGTACACACCCTTTCCCTTTTCCCCCGGCTTATTTTTTCTCCAAATAAATTTCCGTCAAAGTAAGGAGGATAATCACCCATTCTTGCCTACAAATTCTATTCTATTTTCCTTGTTTTTGCTCTCCTTTGTGCCCATTTCATTTCTGGTTACTGCAATGACACTTTAATGTTAGGTACACAAATGCAATTCCTGTGATACATGATTTGATGTACACACTAACGTCCATCCATTATCAGTCTAAGCTGCTTCTTGTGAACCCCTCTTCCACTGACCACATATACTTCCCTCTTCCTCTACAACCCCCCAACCCCCCCCCCCCCCCCCCCCCCCCCGTTTGCACTCCCTCCATCCCCCACACATTCCCCACAAACCTGTCTGCATCAGGTGTGGAGTTGTGCCAGATCAGTCTGTCTAATATTCAAATTGTTGTTTGAAGGATGGTGTGATTGGTGAATGAGCCGTGGTGCTTTTGGTGTTCGGTCTTCCTTGCTGCCATGTTGTGGTCATCAGGTGGAGGACACTGTGGCTAAGGATTGGTCATTGAGCTGGCATTCTCTTTCAGGCACTTCTCTCGTCAGTCTAGAGATCCACGGTAACAGAATGAACTGCCTGCTGCATTTTTCATGATAAAACAAGAAAAGGAAGTTATGTAAGAAAGGACGGTGTGAAAAATTGGACAGATTTGAGATTTCAGAGTCGGTGAATCGACTAGGGTGTGGGAAGCTTATATTATGGATGTGTGTTGGCTCAGTTATTACATGGTGCTAGAGTGTAAGAAATAGATGTCTGCATTGTATATATGTGTGTGCCAGTGTGTGTGTGTGTGTGAGACCCCAAGGAGACAGTATTGTCACATGACTGAGTGATGTGACCTTGTGCGTGTTTTTTTTGTTGTTGGTTTCACCTTTCATTGCAATCCTTAGAGAAGGTAGTGTGAATAAAACACATGCAGGCAATGGTTTGTATTCTTTGTTTTGGGATGACTTATTACCTTTCGAATTCAAATGAGTTTTGTTTATTCTTCACTCATTAATTATTCTCAGAATAAGGTGGGAATTGTTTTGAAAAGTTGTAAAAAAAAAAAAAAAGAAAAAAAAATGTAAAATATATGATCTAAAAACTGGGCAGCTAAAGTGAGGACTTCTTTTTTCCATAGTGTAATTTTATACCTGTGAAATTACACATTTGGATTGACGTTTAATGAAATTTACATGCTCATTGTAGAATACTGAACAGTGCTTTGCCAATGTCATTTTACGATTAAAAAAAAAAAAAGAAAGAAAAAAAAAAAAAAGAAACTAGAAATATTTACATACTATTGACCTCTTTCAGAACTCGTTTGATCAATCACTCTTAAGTCCCTCGGCATATTTTCTTTTTCTTTTCGTTTTGTTTGTTTTTACATCTTCTGTGTAAGTATTGATCTGTGTGTACAGCTGGTAAGATTGATAACAACAGCAACAGACTAGCTTTTTTTTAATGTCTTTTAGTGAAGGACAATGTTTGGCTTTCCATAGCCAGGTGCTGACAGTCTCACTCTTCTGTAGCAGAAGTCCAGTGTGGCCTGGGAAGAAGGTATGGTTAGCCCCCTCAGTCATGTTGCCTAAGGTGGCGTCGTACCCCGAAGTGACTGGTTGGTTAGTTGTTTGTATCACCTGTGATTTGTCTCATTTGATGCTCGTTAGCATCATCAGTGATGATTGTGTTTTGTGTAGGGGATTGATTTTGTTGTTGTTTGTGTTCGTGTTTTTGGCATTATTTATGATGGGTGTGTGTTCATGTGTTGGCATTATTTACTACAGATTTGATTCACAGCAAGTCTGTGCATTGCTCGTCGTTGATTGGCATATATGAAAAGAAAATTGTATAGTTTCTGCCCCCATGGTTTTACATAGTTTGTGTCTGCACGTGTGTGTGTGTGTGTGTGCTTTCTTTTTTCAGTAGGGGACCTGTGTGTGTGTCTGATTAGCAGTTCAGTCTCTTGTCCAAATCTTGTTTAATTGTGACACCTGAGCAATGTTTTCATTATCTAAAGGCAGTATTTAAGCTTGTTTCCTTACTTTTTTTTCAGCCTTCCTTCTCTTCCTTTCTTTTTTTTTGTTTGTTAAAGAACATTGACGAGGCACACCTAAAGTAGACTTGCAAATGTTCAAGAGGACTGGGCACTTGACATTCATCGTTGAAAATCGAATATCACAGTGAGATTTTTTTCTTATTCAGTGTTTTGTGGGTATCATTTGCTACTATGGAGACATCATGGTATTTTGAAACATGAAACTTACTTAAAGTCATTTATATACCCTGTGGTTTTATGTTTGTGCTTTAAGAAAACGATAAAGTTAGTCCATTTCACTGCAGTGTTGTATATTGATCCAGTAATAAAGTGAGATGTTGAAAATGCCCAAGTACTAGTGAATCATCACTTCTCTGAGAGTGTGTATGTCTGTGAGTCTCTCCTTCTGTCCAGCTCTCTCTCCTCCTCCTTTCACAAGCAGACAAGACATACTTTATTTATTCTTTTATTTAAGAGTATTCCACTTCCCTTGAGAAAGGCAGACAAAGTCTATGTACAAAGAAACAAAAATTGTCAATATATTATGTACACTAAACATGTGTACACACAATAACATGTCATTCTTGTACAGAGATACAGCACAGTCACATGAACCTGAACACACTTTTACCTGATTATAAACAACACAAAATTGATGAAGCTGGATATCTTCCTTAAATTTTCACTGTTCGATACATAAGTGAGTAATGTGCCTGTGTATCTGTGTGCAGACATTTTTGTGGACTTTTACTGAAAAGGAAAGCTTATAAAACAATCCAAAGAAACTGCCAAACCTACCAAAACAAATTCATGAACTCTTTTCATCTACATGACTGACTGTGAATGGACATCAGGGTGTTTCTCTCACACACACACAAAACTGGAATAGTCATCGACAAGTACTACAGCTGCCAACACGTTCACGAGAGATGTATGAAATCTCTCTTTAACAGACGGAGGCATGCCTGCATTGGTGCGTGCTGTTGTATTCAGTTTCATCTCTACTGTCATCCCAGACCCCTTCAGCTTGAGAACATGAATAACACAAAGAAAGGCTGCTCTGGACACAAGCAGTTACAGAGAAAGCGGTCCACTGAAAAATGGAGGGACGAAGGGGAGTAGAAGAGTGAAAGGAAACCATTACGGACTCTGAGAGATTCTATATTCTGTACCAAGCTTTAAGCCCAGCCAATGGCAAACTTACATACAGGGCCACACATCAGGATTAAAAAACCTTTTGACATGATAAGAACTATATCAAACCACAATCTTTTCCCTAAATCACAAGAAATTTCTGGGGAGCGATTGATGAAACTTGTGTGCCAGATTGCTTCTTCCATTCCATTTTTTTTTTTTTTTTGCCTCCAATATAGTGTGATGTCAAAACACAAGAAACCATCACATGCCCAAGTGAGACGACGCCACTTGCACACATAATCATACTTGTGACCGACTTGCGTGTGTACCTGGGTACATTTGGCAAATGTGTTCACTGTACAACTGCACATCTTTTTCAGTTAGCTTGATGGTGTGCACCCTGACCAGTAAGACAAACTCTGACAGCCCACTGTGTTTTTTTTCCCCCCCCATGTCAGTTAGAAAGAGGAGAAACAAGTATGTAAATCATTCCCAGGAATCGGGCCAAAGTAACTGGCTATGAATTGTGCAACAGCTCAACAAAACTGATGACAGTTGATGTGGGTGAATCAGATTTTTGGCTCATAAAATTCTGTCAACACTAACCATTGTTTACAGACTCTTTAAACACTAAATCTCCAATTCACCCATATTAACTTTAACCACTTTTCCCCCATGCTATGGTGTGATTCAGATCCCAGTCACTCAGGCTCCCAACTCATGAGGTCAGCTCACATGTCCTTGCTATAGCCTTCACAATAAAACAACGCATTTTGGAGCCTGGCTCTTGGAAAATTTAAACTCTCGAACACTGACACACAAACCTTGAATACTCAAATATACTTTGTCCGCACAAATTACTCCACACTATAACATAACTGTTTCTTACTCTTCTGTTAATATGCTAGTTTTATCGCTATTGACCACAGAATGCAATGCCTTGCAGATACAACTGACCCTATTAACAGTCCAGCAGAATTCTAACAAGATCCACTCTGCTGTTCTCTGGTTCATTTGCAGACAAGACACAAACCTGACTGAAAAACATGCACTGCTCTGCTGCGTTTTGCTCTTGTGCAGGGTAATAATTCCCTCTTCTGTACCTTGCTTCACAAGATTAACCATCGTCTTGCAACAAGCCAGACACATGTTCATTATCACCTTACTTATCGCCTGACAATTCTTCACCACTCTCTCTTCAACCTGACATTCACTGACACAATAATGGAATGTTCACCAACAGTTTGATGGCTATTTACCATCATATGCCCCAAAGCTTGATAAATCTTCACCATCATCTCACAAATATTCTCCATCATCTCGACTACCAAGTCATTCATTATCTCTCACCAACAGAATGACAAACATTCACCATCTGTCACCAACAGAGTGACAAGTATTCACCATTATCTTGCAATCAAAGTGATACATGTTCAGTACTATCTTATCAACCCCCCCCCCCCCCCCCCCCCCCCACAAATGTTCACCAGATTTTACTAACAAGGTGACCAACACATCTAAAAAAAAATCATTGATAAGGCTCCACTGAAAAATGTAGACAAACGAATCACAAGATAAAACATGACACGTTTCTACCTCTTAGGTCTTCTTCTTCAGGCAAGATACACAACACTCTGGACAACAAAAATGAATGAGCAATAACTTATCTTCCTCCAGTTCGTTCATTTTTGTTGTCCTGAGTATTGTGTATCTTGCCTGAAGAAGACCCAAGAAGTCGAAACGTGTCATGTTTTGTCTTGCGATTCATTTGTCTTATTTTACGGGAGTCTGATCAATAATTTTCCAAATTTGTTTGGATCTCCGCCTGCAGTCGCCTCATGTTGCAACCACATGTAAGGGACAAACATTCACCTTCCTTCCACCACCACACAAATATTCCCCAGAGTTCACCAGCAAGAGACCCTCATCATCCTCTCACCACCAGAGTGACAAAAAGTGACAAAAAGTCACTACGATCTCATCAAAAACCTTTCAAATATTCAAAAACCTGACATACATTCACTATCATCTTAAAAAAGCTTTAACATGGGCATTCATCGTCATCTTACCAAAAGTTTCACACATGCCAACAGTCATGGTCACAAAAGCTTGGCAGATGTTCACATTATCTTTCTAGGACATGACACACACATTCACCTTGTGCAAGAGCCAACCTGACTACAGTAGTTCATTTATAACACTCATTTGCCACACCAACCAGGACACTTTATTATCCTCCTCCTCAGCTGTCTCCTCATCTTGTCAAACAGAAGTGTTTGCATGAGTATGCATGGGCATTTTGGCACTGTTGCAACTCCCTCTTCACAAGGATGCAATGGATCCGTTATGCATATGCACATATGTGCTTTTACATGTGCGTGAGCATGAGTGTGTGTGTGTGTGTGTGTGTGTGTGTATGTGTGTGTGCGTGCGAGTGTGCATCTGGTGTGTGTACACATGTACATGCATGAGTGCGTGTGTGTGTGCATGCACATGAGCAAGCAAGTGACCACTCATCTTTTACCTGCAATCAACAATGGGTTTCATGCTACACAAGAAAGAAATTACCCTGAAAATGGCAATGATGACTTTCACACTAAATAATTCACTTATTAAGCAATTACATGACAAGAACATTGATGGCTTTCATGCAAGTCTAGGTCGTGTCCAATCTCTGAATGAAAACCACCCATACTTTGTAAACAGAAAGGAATACAGCGACTGATACCATAGTGACTTATATGCAATTCTTGACCCTCTAGCACTTGAAAACGTCGCTGAGAAACTCTTTATTGGTATTAGAAAATGTTTATACTTTCCACACACAAGCAGCGTTACAGCTGTGGAGCCAAAATTTGCACCATTCTTTCACTGGTTCAATCTTGGCCGATGCCCGCAGCTTTTTTTTTTTTTTTTTTCCTTTAATTCATTTATCTTTTTCTTTTTCCTATGCCAAACTTCATTCATGGCGGATGTGAACAAGTCAAAGCTTAATTTTTTTCCCACCCAGTACCTGGCCCCTGGTTGGGCGCAGACGAACGCTTATGGCCACCTGCTTCCAACCTCGTCAATCTCGGTTCTGATCTAGCTCGTTTAACTCTCATTCCCCTGCATGAACAACAAGTACAAGGAGAGCATCAGTAAACATCAGTGTTCATGACATCACATCACCACACTGGGGACGTAAACATCAGTGTTCATGACCACATCACCAGACTGGGGGATGTAAACATCAGTGTTGATGTAAACTTCAATGTTCATTGTCCACACACCAGACTGGGGGACGTAAACATCAATATTCATGACCACATCACCAGACTGGGGGATGTAAACAACAGTGTTCATGACCACATCACCAGACTGGGGGATGTAAACATCAATGTTCAAGACCACATCACCAGACTGGGGATGTAAACATCAGTGTTCATGACCACATCACCAGACTGGGGGACGTAAACATCAGTGTTCATCATGACCACATCACCAGACTGGGGGATGTCAACATCAATGTTCAAGACCACATCACCAGACTGGGGGATGTAAACATCAGTGTTGATGTAAACTTCAATGTTCATTGTCCACATCACCAGACTGGGGGACGTAAACATCAATATTCATGACCACATCACCAGACTGGGGGATGTAAACATCAGTGTTGATGTAAACTTCAATGTTCATTATCCACATCACCGGACAGCCACAGAAAACCCTGGCACATTATAACCTGTAACAAGAGAAACCAAATGTACATGGTTTCCGTATCAAAGACAGGTGAATGACCAACAGAAACGGAAAAATAACTGGGGATAACATCAATGGAAGATATGAAATTTACAACAACAACAACAAAAATGAGAGCTACAGAAAAACTGATAATCACTAGCAAGACTTTCCCAAAGCCTGGGATACAGTGTAGACTAAAATAACCCCTGGTACCCCCCATGGGGGCATATCTTCAAGTGAGATAAACACGAACATACTGAAAGAAAGAAAGAAGAAAAACACCACCATTCCAAAGTATATGGAACCTGCATACAGTCACATGCTCTCCCTGTCAAAATATCACACAGAATAATGTGCTGCTGATAAGAAATGTACACATTTCAGCATTACAGTACAATACAGTACAGTATATCACACATTATATACATCATTTCCTTGCTATGTAACCCCAGCGTAACGACTGATCCAGATCAAGAAGCTTAAAAGTTTCATGCGCCTTTTCATTATTAGCACAGCACACACCTGTGGTTAGAAATAACGACTGATCTGCAATCAGCAACAAATACCACACCATTCAAAATCACTGTCATGTTCAGACAGAAAATTATGTACAAAATATTATGTACAAGGTGAAGAAGAAAAAGATTTTCAATATGTAAATTTGAGGGGAAAAAAAAATCAGATCCAAGAAAAAACAAGGCAATCTGCAGAAAAGGTGTGTCAACCTTTTCCGACCAGTGTCACAAGCATCCAAATATGTGGCTCAGCGCCAGCCTCAGAAATCAGACACACAATACAGGAGCAAACCCATGCCAGAAACACATCATTTTCATTCTGAACATCTGAATGCAGCCCGTTTTACCTGAAAGTTCGGGAACTCCTTAAAAAAAAAAAAAAAAAAAAAAGAAAAGAAAAAAAAAAAGAGAGCGAGAGAGAAAACTGCCCCTGTCATATACTTAAAAATTCTAAGTGTGAAATTGAGTCTCAACTAGAAATGATGAAGAAAAAAAGCTAGCATAGGAAATGACTGCAAATAGCTGATACAAAAAGGATTAGATAGAATAAAGATCAAAAAAAAAAAAAAAGCAGAAATACACATTACATTTAACTCTAAAAGAATTCAAAACAATAAAGATTGAAAGCCTAATGTACCACATGCAGGAAATAGCGTTTTATATTCATGCCTCCCAAAACTGATTAAACGCAATAAAGATAAAAAACAGGAAAACATTTTGTATTCAAGCCCCACAAAACTGATCAAGTATATTAAACATCAAAAGCTTAATGCACAACATGCAGGAAAATATGTCCCATTTCACCTTAACGATCAAAAGCTTAATGTACTTAAGACAGGAAAATATGTCCCATTTCATCCTAACGATCAAAAGCTTAATGTACTTAAGACAGGAAAATATGTCCCATTTCATCCTAACGATCAAAAGCTTAATGTACTGAAAATAGGAAAACATTTTACATTTAACCCCAACTATCAAAAGCCTTATGTATCAAAATCAGTAAAAAACAAAAAATTTATTTACCCCCCCCCCCCCCCCTTCAAATCAAAAACCTAATGTGCTACATGTAGGTAAACATTTTACACTTGATCTGTATGGTCAAAAACCTAATGTACTGCAAGTTTAACCCCCCATGATCAAAAGTCTAATAAACCGTGAGCAAGAAAACATTTCACATCAAACCTCCAACATCAAAAACTTCATGTACCACAAGCAGGACAACCGTTTCCATTGAACGCTCACAATCAGAAACCTAATGTACCAGAAAGAGATAAACATTTGCATTCAACCCTACAATCACGAGTTGTATGTACCATGTGCAGGAAAGCATTTTACATTACCATCCAAGACGCATCATTATTGAAACTAACCCAGTGAAGTGACCGAAGTCTAACATATCACACATACCATAATTCAGCTGTGCACAATAACAACCACCCTGACCCTAACACACCCCTCCCCTCCATCCCAGCCCTCTTATTCATACTAAAGCCCTCAAGAACCATACATCTCCACAACTGATCATGTTCTTTTGTCTTAGTTCGTTGCACTCAGGTTTAACGTCCACAAAAACAAAACACCACATGGCAGACAGGGATACAAGGATAATGATCCCAGGATAGTTTGGGGGGGGGGGGGGGGGCACCTATCTAATACTGCCCTGATACCACCCAACGGCATGCTAACAAAGGCGTAAAAAGGAGCCAATTTCTCCTCTGGCGCCGGAACAGAATGAACCTGCAACATCCCGCGTCTGTCCAAACTCAGCATTTTGTGTTTACACAAAGCTGCACCTGAGAAAGAACACAAACTGTTCACGAATGAGCCATGTCCAGCACAGATAAATATCATGTCTTCTGCAGGGACTGCTTTCACTTGCTTGTGAACGGTTTTCTCATGTGCGTTGCTTTGGTTTTGTTATCCAACCCAGCTGGCCTACACAGGGCCTCTTCAGAGTTATCGACATGCAGCAAGACAAAGCTGTAGCTTGACAACAGAAAGAAAAGATAATGACCACATTATCTTCACCTAAACCCGGTCATCAATAATACAATACCTGAACTGCTAACAGCAGCAAGAAAAGGCCATAGCCTGAAAAAAGAGAAAAAAAAAAGATAAACGACGACATTATCTTCACCTAAATACTGTCATCAGTAATACAATACCTTATCTGCTATCATTCTGAAGATGAAGAATAACACAGAATTACCATGAGAGCATCGGGCATTTTGCTTGATTTTCCAGTTAACAACACAACAACAAAAAAAAAACAAAAGTAAAAAGTTAATGAAAGAAGAAATGTTAAAGGTACAAAATGATTTTTCAGTTAACAAGGAAAAAAAGTTATAACATTAATAAAAAAACCCACATGTAACAGGTACAGCAAAGACATAACGAAGGCCTGAAGGATACAAAGACACTGCAGAATAGACCCCTAGTGTCCACTCCAGACCATCTGTACTGTCTTGCCACCTCGTTGTAAAATTAACAATGATCGAAAAACTGGCATGTAATGCATTGTGCCATGACAAAAAAAAAAGTAAAAAGTTGCTGGCACCAAGACAGGTGAATATATGAGCAACAAAGGCAGGAAAACTTGGGGACAACACTGATATGGGAGTCACTTCTCTGGAGCCAGAGTCAAGAAATTGATGGAAAAGAGGACATAACCAGCACAGAGTTTCCAGAAGGCTGGAGTGCAGTCTATACTCTAAGTGCTTCTGGTATTCCATAAACCCATAGGAACACACAGACACACACTAAAGGGGAAAAAAATGCTTGCCTCTGTGTTTTGTAATAATACCAACACACTGTCATCCAAGTGTTCTGCATGTTAAGTATTACGTTATCATTTGTTGTTACAGTCGATACACCATTCTAAGTACAAATCAATAACAATGGTACAAATGCAGCACTTCTGACATGTCTGAGACAATGAAGTCCAACACAGTGTATGCGGGAGAAACGATGGTGTAGTTTGCTAAACAAAGTGTTCCACTTTCCAAAACTGTGTGAGGGTATCAAACTTACTGTCCGCCAACATGAAGGCTAGTCATGCCCCCTGAGGGAGATGCAGTACAGCGCGCTCTGCAACCTTTGTCTGTGGAAACAAGAATGGGAGAAAGCTCTGTGACCCTTGTCTGTGGAAACAAGAGTGGGGAGAAAGCTCTGTGACCCTTTGTCTGTGGAAACAAGAGTGGGGAGAAAGCTCTGTGACCCTTGTCTGTGCAAACACAGAGTGGGGAGAAAAGCTCTGTGACCCTTGTCTGTGCAAACAAGAGTGGGGAGAAAGCTCTGTGACCCTTGTCTGTGCAAACAAGAGTGGGGAGAAAGAAAGCTCCAAATATACAAGAATAGCATTCTCTGTGCTGCTGAGCTGATGAAAAATGCAAATCAGGTCCACAACCTTTTCATTGATAATCAGGATGAGACCCTCGTCCACCAGTGTGCCAAGCAAACATTTCTTCTCCTACATCCAGAGCATAAACACAGCACTTCTGCATACCTCAGGAACACACCGGTACATGTTCATAGCTCTTTACAAAACTTCAGGGCGTGGTGTTTGCAGCCAGATTTTCTGCCATGTGGAACACTGTAAACAACAGAACTGTCAGTAATGGCGTGCAGACATCCTTACAAACTGGGTTTTTATACAGAGGGAATTTCCTTTTTTTCTGAGAGGTAAATCTAGACCTAAATGTACATCAGCAAAAGGGAAATGTTTGAAAAAAAAATTTATGTCTTCACAGGAAGTGAGTATTCACTGGGAAGACAAGCTAGTATGCATACTGGTTAAAATGTTTGAACAATCCAAGCCCTGACCGAGGCGGAGATTTCATTTGAAATGAAAATCTATTGTAGACAATAAGAAAAACGCTAAAAAAAGAAAAATCCAAGACGGTGAAAGAGGAAGTCTTTATTTGGAGGTAAATTGATATCAGATCTGTTTACCGTAATAATGCTATTGGCGTATTTTTCCACACAAAACTGAGTGTAATTCCTAAAAAGGATCTGGATAATTTCTTCAAAGTTTCGTTGACTGGCATCCTTTGGAACGAATTCCTGCTCTTTCACCGGTTTTCCTTTCTCTTTCTTTTTCAGTATACAAGGGCCTGAACTCCCCCCTGTTGTTCCTATGTATTGGCAAGTTATCAAACTTGACACAGCCAGATGAGATTTTGGTGCGATAGTGAGCACAATTTTGTTGCTCTTTTAATTCAAGCATCCAACTGGGCATACATGGTCATACCTAGCTTTCTTCAGGGGAGGGGGGGGGAAGGGGTACAACAACAATAACACAGAGAGTACAGAGACAGGGAACATGTAGCTTGTCATGTTCAATGTCTATTACAAACTGAATCTTTTGAGCTGGTAAAGGGTAAGGAAATAGAGGGAATACATCATTTTATGAACTCATCACACAAAAGAATAACTCAGGGTACCATGGAGTATACCCCCACATACAGACACACATACACACAAAGTACCATGACACACATGCCCGGAGTATTATAACACACACACACACACACACAGAGCAATATCATAAAATACGCATATGGTATCAAAGAACACACACACACACATACACAGAGCACACTGAAACACACAATCACATCATGCAGAATGCCTTGCTCCTGCACATAGACCCCCTGCCATCCCTCTTTCCACATGCTTTGTTGGTTTAGTTTTCATCCCAGCAACACAGGCAGTAACATGAGAGAGAGAGAGACGAGATGAGAGAGACTAAGCAGAGACAGAGACATGAGATGAGAGAGAGAGAGAGAGAAGCAGAGACAGAGACATGAAGAGAGAGGAGACAAGGCAGAAACAGAGACTATGAGAGAGAGAGAGACAAGGCAGAGACAGAGACATGAGAGAGAGATGGACCACCTATAACTGTGGCCACAAAATAAATATAAATCACACGGGGGAAGAGGACCAGTGGGTAGGTATGTATACATGTGATGTTTGGGGTGGCTTTCATGGGAAAGAAATTGCAGGCGGTGAATGGGGGTGGGTGGGGGTGGTGGGGGTGGGGGTGAACTGAACGATGGCAAACAAACAGCGGAAGATTACTGCTGTCCTTTTTCCTTTA
>JADBJO010015466.1:2500-7500 GCA_016801955.1 Conus betulinus
ACATCTACAAACAATGCTTAATTCAAGTCACTAATAAATAAGGCTTATCAACACAGACGATATTCCATACAGCAGCCCCTCAACAAACACAATCACATCATCACATGAGCCAGCTACAAAACTATGACACACATTACATCCGCAAACAAACACATTTTAAAAGACCGCACATGGTTTGTATCAAAGACGCTCAACAAAGCACCACATTCACAAATGACATTTAACAACAACACATTACATCCACACACAACACTCAAGAATACAACACATCACATCCACAGAGAACAACCAAACAAGGCATCACATCCATGAACAACACTCACAAAAACACAATGCATCTTCAAACAACACTCAAGAACATAAACATATCACATCCAAAAAAAAACGACGCTCAAAGATAAAACGTGTGACATTCTCAAGGAATAGTGGATGACGTAACACGCTGCGTCAACAAACAACACACTGACAACAAGTCGATGCCAATAAACATCGAAAAAAAAAAAAAAAAGAAAAAAAAAAAAAAAAAAAAAAAAAAAAAAAAAAAAAAAAAAAAAAAAAAAAAAAAAAGAAAAAAAAAAAAGCAATACACCTACTAACAAAACTCAGCAAGACAACAGATTACATTCCCAAACAAAAGTCAACACATCACACACCCACAAGGGTAACAACCTCTCAACAATACATTACAGCCATAAACAGTACTAATGAACACATCACATGCCTCAACAACGCTCAGGATCATATCCGTCAACAGCATCACATCCATTGTAAACAACACTATTCAATACATGGCTTCCTTCAACAACACTCAGCAACGCTTCAAATCCAGAAAACAACACTCAAGAACACAGCATGTCACAGCCATAAAACAACACTCGACAACACCTCAACAACACTTGATAACACAGTACACCTTATCCGTAAACAAGCATTCAGCAAGACATCGCGTTACACCCATGTATAACACTCAACAAACATTATGCACTCCCATAACCAACACTCAATAAAAGCACAATCATCAGCAACACACAACAACACTTCACATCCGTGAACAGCACTCAGCGACACATCACATCAATAAACAACATTCAACAACACACCATACCCATCAACAAAAGTGAACAAAACAACACACACATGGATCATCAACACATCACTAAAAACAACAACCAACAACGCAAAAAAACAATCCACAAAAAAACATTATATCCAAGACAACATATTCCGTCCATACACAACCGGAAACACTGAACAACAACAACAACAACAACAACACAAACTGTTATGAACAGAACACTTAACACGACACGACACATCTACGAACGACACCAACATCATAAAAACCGCCATCCAACAGTACACAACAAAAAACACAAACTGTCGACGAAGCCACCGTTAGCAGAAAGTGAAGGTTTGAACTCATACCCTCTGTGTCCGTACAGCGCATATCTGCTGTCTACGTGGACCCCAGTCGGTCTGCCACCTTTGTGGTTCGTCGGGCATATACTGGCCACTATCTCCTGGTAAGTGTTTATATACACACATATAATAATAATAATAACAATAATAATAATAATAATTTCTTATATAGCGCTTAATCAAACGAAGTTCTCTAAGCGCTTTACAAAGTCATACTACATTCACCCTTCTCATATGCAACAGTACACCTTACACCCAACTACAAATACTATTACTACAATAACTAACAAATCCTAATCTTACGAGTATGACATTCACTTATTTTTTCAAGTATCACTACAAAAGCTGTACACACACACACACACACACACACACAACACACACACACACACACATATATATATACATATAATATATATATATATATTAAAAATAGGATGGTACCATCCTATTTTTAATAGATGTTGCTCCCAAGGGGTTGAGCACTTTAAGAATTTTATTAGGCATTTTAGTGGTATTATTATATATATATATATATATATATATATATATATATATATATATATATATATATATATATATATATATATATATTACACACAAATAAAACTAGAGAGCCAGTGAGAACTCCAAAAAACGCTCAACCGGGGAAGGGAGCGCGGCGTAAGTTTAAAAATGTAATTAAAAAAGAGATTAAAAAAAACACCAACAAGCTTGTTTCCAGCTCTCTGCTCTCTTCATGGGGTGTTCATTTTGGGACGCTACCGGTGTTCTATATATTGTGTGTGTGGTAAGCGTTGGGAGTTCTGCATGTGTTTCACGCGGCAGACTCTACGTCTCTCGCTGCTCTAAGACTCTTACAGATCGGCTTCTGCTCTCTGATCTAAGTTCTCGTCAAGGTCAGAGGAGAGGTGGGTCGACAATTGGAAAGTTCATTATAAAAGCTAACTATATCTAAAAAGTGCGAAGAACAATCGATTCACATCATGCAAACCTGTATATGATACTACGTGGGTGATATAGGTTTAGAATTTTAACGGGTATTGAGACAGATGCTATATCTGCGTTAAGCTATACCATAGACAACCCACAATACAATATACCAACACAAAGACCAACCGTCATGGTAGGCTGAAGGACTCCTGACTTATCTCTCTATCTCATCTCGCGGACGAGACCATCGATACAGCACCATACACACAAACGCTGCGCGCAACGCCACCCCTACGATCGTAAAGCAGACACATAAACATATGATAATGCCACGATGTAGGGACATACAAATGCTTGGAGTGATCCTCGTCTCTCGTCTCTCCAGCTAATTTTCTCACTCAGGCGGGTCTATCGTACGGTGGCAATGATCATAATTGATGCACAAACACAGCACCTGCAAACAACCAGCACACCACCACATCGAAACACAAATACTAAACACGGATAAAGCAGTAAAGGAAACACCTAAAAACAATAGTGTGAACAGAAAACCTGGCGATCTACTAGCAAAAAATGATGTAAAGCCCCCCCCCCCCCCCCCTCTTCCCTTTAAAAATGACACAATCCACGGGGTGGCGGAGATAGACTCAGGTGGTATTAGAGCGCGGACTCGTGATCCTGGGGTGCGGGTTCGAAATTTGGGTACAGGGGGATTTTGTTTCCTCGGAGTTAACATAGGTTACTGACTCCATTCCCCAGACCAGTCCTTCCCGTAATCGAGACTTATAAACCGAGGTCGTCCGTTTCAGTGTGTGGTGCGTGAGCGCACGCACCATCTTGCACACACGTCAAAATCCATCACACCAAACTTTCGGAATAATTGGAACCAGAAGGGCCAGTTTGGCGTTGGTATGGATGTCGACCGTTACATTAGCAATGCACGCTTCGCCCGAAGATGGAGTCTTTAGGCTGCAATGAAGTGGGCGGGACAAAAAAAAAACAAACACGGGCATACAAACACAACATCTCCATCTGCTATGTTCCATACGGGCAGTGTCCGCAGGAGTATCAGCCTGCGCGTATGCGCAGAAGAAAGAAAGAAAAGAAAGAAATACAAATCCACAGAGCTTGTCTTACCTAGCCCAGAACTGGGCAGTGGCGACCCACAGTGGTATAACTGGGCAGTTGAAGAGCCAGTCACTTGTCGGTACCAGACAGTTGCATTTTCAGTGCGACAATAATAGAAAGAAGCGAAGCGATGTCGGGAATCGAAAGCGCGTTTAAGGGAGACAAACTGTGACCCGACCCATGACAAAGATACTTGTTTTTCTCTCCCCCTGACTTTCAAAGAGATTGGCACATGAAGGTAAGAGGATGGAGAGGAGAGAGAGAGAGAGAGAGAGAGGGGGGGGGGGGGGGGGGAGGGGAAGTACGAAGCTATTAGCGGGGTCTGGAAAAAGAGTGGTGCCGGGGGGGGGAGGATGGGAGGGGGGGGGGGGGGGGGGGGAGGGGGGGGGCAGGAAGAAGAAGAACAAGAATGGATATAAGGTGGTAGAATAAAAGAGATGATGGGAAGGGGAAGCGGAGAATAGGAGATGGTGGGGGGTGGAGTTGGTGGGTGGGGAGGACGGACGGAAGCGGCAGGGGAGGAAGGGAAGACAAAGGCAGAGATAAACAAGCGAAACAAAAGATAGGGAGATAAGAGGGAAGCTATGAGAGGAGGAGGAGGAGGGAGTAGGGACAAACTGTTGAGTGGGATTGGTATTGCGACTAAAAACAGCCAGTGTTGTGATAGAGCGTAATACATAGAGCAGACTATCACACAAAAGAAGGTAAAAGCAACGCAGTGCGATATGATAGGACGCAACATAGTTCCACATGATACAGTGCAACATGAGGCGATTCTCTGCGGCACAATAACAATGAAGGCAGCGCATAGCAATACAACACAACACCATAGGAACGGAATCAGTATCATCGAGTGCAAGACAAGAGAGAACCCAATGCAACACGATGACAATAAAGTGGGGGAAAAACAACACACGGAAGGCAAAACAATGCAAGGCGAAACAAGAGCAATACTTTGCCAGCTTACACGACGGGACTCGATACAATTCAATAAAAAAACAACACAATACCACTGTATACAACAACACAACACAACACAAACACAACACGATATGACACAGCACAGCATAGCACAGCACAGCACAGCACAGCACAGCACAACACAAGACAATACAATACAATAGCAATCAACGCAAACAAACACAATACAACACAACACAGCACAACACGACACCAAAACAAAAACTAACAAAACACATCACACACACACACACACACACACACACACACACACACACCACACACACACACACACACACACACACACACACACACACACAAAATTAACATAATACAGCACAAAACATTGCAATACAATACCAATCAACGTATTACAACAAAATACAATACAATAACAATTAACATCATACAACACAAGCCATTCAATACAATACCAGTCAACATATTACAACAGAAGACATCACAACATAATACCAATCCATATATTACAAACACAATACAAGACAACGCAATGCAATACCAATCAACTCAATACAAGTCTACGCAATACAATACAATAC
>JADBJO010015466.1:10000-12500 GCA_016801955.1 Conus betulinus
ATCAATTTTTCATTGCTGTTGTTTTGTTGTTGTTATAATCAATATCATTATCATGATACGTTTTATAGTCATTGTCACTGTTGTTGCTGCCGATTCTGCCGTTGTGGCTGCTGACGACGATGATGTTAATACTTAATAAAGATATTTATGCTGCATTGTTATTGTTGTTGTTATTGTTGGTATTGTTTTTGTTGTTGTTGTTATTGTTTTTGTTGTTGTTGTTGTTGTTATTGCTGTTGTTGTTATTGTTGTTGTTATATTTGTTATTATTGTTGATGTTGTTATTGTTGTTGTTGTTGATGTCGTTGTTGTCGTTTTTCCTTCAGATGGAGTACACGGAGTTCAGCAGAGACACTGGCAGAGATCCGGGAATTCTACACTTACATCGGACAAACGGTGACTGGCTGGGCTGGTCTGGCACGGAAAGGGTGATGGTTGGAGAGGGCGGGAACGATAGGAAGAAGGAGGGGGGCAGTAGGGGCAGGGATGAGAGTGACCTGTAGGAAGGGTGGGTGGTGATGGTAGTGGTGGTGGTGGTATGGCAGTTGACAAGGTGAAGGAAATAAAAAAAGAAAAGAAAAAATTAAACCAAGAGAACTACAGCGCTTTGGGAATAGATTTACACAAAGCAAGAAGAAAGCAAGCACCCCCCAACTCACAAAGGTAAACAAAAGAAACAGACACACAAGTGCAGACAGTCTTTACAGATCGTGGGAAGATTAATCACACAGCCCAATCCCTGAACCCCACAAACCAGGACCACTTATCCCCCTCCTACCTCCCCTCACCACCCACACATCCTGTCTGTGAAGAACAACCAAGTCTCACCCACCACCCCTTGAATAAACAAGCCTTTAGCTGTACGCCCTGTGGCAAGCCCAATCACTTATTAAGGGAGACGTTTAAGGGAACAAGAAAAAAACACCTCTCTCCTGACAGCTCGAAACAAGCAGTGAGAAAGATAGCTAAAAAGCGCACAATGTTTACATGAAAGACCATTTCACTCGCAGTTGACATGGAAAGAGTGACGGTTGGGATTGGAGGCGAAAAAAATGAAGAGGCAGAGAGAGGGGGTAATGTGACATGTACATGGTTGTTCGTCCATCGAGTGGAGGAGAACCACTTCAGTCATCTTGGGGTTGAAGGGGGGAGGGGGGGGGGGGGGGATGATTTGTGGATACTCAGGTGGCTGATCAAGCTGATGTGTGCATGTGTGAGGCCTGTTCCTGATTGCTGGTGCAGGATTTCTTCACCTGTCTCTTTCGTTGCGCAGCAGCTGTCCTCCTTTCTTCACATAAACTGGCACCTTTGTGGATAGAGTAACGCCATCTAGCACGATCTATAGCAGTTTGTTCCATGTGTCAGGGTTGATCTTATGTCATAAGTCTTGAAGACGGTCTATGACCGTAACGTTGTTGATATTTGTTCTGTTTTTCTTTTTTTTTTAATTATTTTAAAATCTTCTGAGAATCCTCAAAGACATTTAGCATTTTTCACAGAAGATCTGCGGTCAAAAATCTGTTTTATTGATTTTAAATGTTTGTAGGTAGAATGTGACTCGTAGGTAGGATGGTGGTGGTGGAGGTTGTAGTCGTGTGGTGGTTGACACGGTGGGGGAAAAAAAAACCCCAAGAAACAAAACCTGAAATAAGAGAATTACAACGCTTGTGGAATAAATGCACACACAGCAAGAAGAAAGAAAGCACCCCAACTCACAAAGGTCAAAAGAAAGAAGAAAAAAGACACACACAAGTGTAGAAAGCCTTTGTGGAACGCGGGAAGGTGATTCACACAGCACAGTCCCCGAACCCACAAACCGGGACCACCAGACCCCCTCCTCCTCCCCTCATCATCTAAACCCCGCCTGTGAAGAACAACCAAACCTCACCCACCCCCTTGAATAAAGGGATATTTAGTTGAATGCCCTGTGGCAAACCAATTCACATATTAAGGAAGACTTTATGGGAATAAGAAATGACTTTCCTGAGTACTCGTAGTTTTACTAAAAATAAGAGAACACCCCACTATCTGGAGTTCTATCACACGCAAAGCGATGTATGTACCATAACGCAGTTTTCTAATACCATGTATCACAAGTAAAATGGTCAGGCCCCACATTTCGCATCCTGGTCTCTTCAAAAGCCAACCTGAAACTATCGTTTGCTAAGAACTAGCATAATTTTCTTTAGCAAAACCAATGAGAAACCAACCAATAAACAAACAAACAGACAAAACAACAACAACGAATGAAAACAAAACAAAAAAACACAAACACAACCTAAACAGACCAACAACAAAACAACAAAAAATCGTACCGCTCAACACCAAAATCTTGAAGGCTGTCTCTCGAACACTTAACTGATGGGGGGAAAAATCAATAAAAAGAAAGTCAAAAAAAAAACAATGAACAGAGCTAAATGATGGAGAAGAGAAACAACAGCTGGTACATGTCTTTTTTTCTTCTTATCTTGCATGAGAACAATCACTAGGTCGAACCTCG
>JADBJO010015466.1:15000-30000 GCA_016801955.1 Conus betulinus
ACTGTCAGCATCATCACCACGCTTCGCAAGGCATGGCATGTTTGGTTCCTCTGTCTTGCAGTCCAGTGCCAGTGCCATTAGTGTCTCTGAGAGCGGCATTGTGAGAGATAGTTTTCTGGACACGTTCATGACATGGATTCCAGACCATTTGCCCTCTGACCTCCTGCCCAGTGACAACTACATGGCCTTCACCGGGTCAGTTGGCCCCGCCTGCTTTGTGTGTGTGTGTGTGGTGTGTGTGTGTGTGTGTGTGTGTGTGTGTGTGTATGTGTGTGGTGTGTGTGTGTGTGTGTGTGTGTGTGTGTGTGTGTGTGTGTGGTGTGTTTTGCATGAGTGGGTTTGTGTGTTGTGAGTGAGTGAGTGTGTGTGTGTGTGTGTGTGTGTGTGTGTGTGTGTGTGTGTGTGGGTGTGTGCGCACGCGCGCGCGCGCAATTATGTAAGTGTACTGATGCAAGTGTGAGTATGGCATATCGGGTGTGAATGCGGACATTGTTTTGTGTGTGTGTGTGTGTGTGTGTGTGTGTGTGTGTGTGTGTGTGTGTGTGTGGATGTAGGCAAGGATGTAGATGTGGAAGTAGGTGAAGGTGGGGTGGTGTAATTATGGATGAAATGAAGGTTTGCGTGAGGTTGCAGGCCTATGCGGATGGAAGGGGTGGAATTCATACTGAGTGGCGGGTTGTAGACACGGGTGTGCGTGCAGGTACAGCGGTCCGGTGGTTGAAGGTTTGGGTGTAGCTTCAGTGTGAAGTGTGAATTCTCTCTCTCGATAATGTCTCTGTTCTGTTATCTATCATATCTCTATCTATTATATATATATCATATATAATAGTCCGTCGGTGTAGGGGAAGATGTGTGTATGTGTAGGTGCGTGAGATGCGACCGCTGAAGTGTGAGTGCGTGATGATGAGTGATGTGAGGGGTCGTCTGTGATCAGCGTTAATTGCTGTGTGTGTGCTGTATGACGTGTGCGTGAGTAGTCGTTGTGAGTGTGATAGTGTTGTGCTGTGTAGTGTGGTGTTTTGTGTGTACATGTGTGGTTGAGGTGTACGTTGATTCGGCGTGTGATGGTGTCGTGGGTTGTGTGTTGTGTGGTGAGGTTAGCGATGCGATGACTGCGTGCGTGCGTGCGTTCGTTGACGTGATGTGTGATATGTGTGGGTGAGTACGTACTCTCTCTCTCTCTCTCTCTGCCTCATATCACTCTCTCTTCCTCCTCTATCCTCTATCTCTCTGTCGTGTGTGTGTAGGTGTGTGGTGTGTGTGTGTGGTGTGTTGTTGACGCGTGCGTGCGAGGGGAGTACATGTGGTCGTGCGTGCTATGTATGTATGTGAATGTGGGGCTGTGTGTAATAGTGGTTGTGTGTGTGTGAGTGTGTGTGTGTGTTGTCGAGTGAGTGGGTATTGCTGCTGCCTGATGCGGTGCGCGCGCAAGGCAAGCGCGCGAGATTTAAAGGTATTTGATTATTCAACACATGGAGGGAGTTGTATGCGGTGGGGATGCGAAAAATGAGTCGTGGTTGTTATTCTTCTTCCTTTATTATCTGCTTTTTATCAGTGTGTCAGTGGTGCGTTGTATAAGCTGACAGTCAAGTTCGTTGCATGTGTGTATGAGCACGACGAGTTCGCGCGCTCGCAACACGCGTGGTGTGTGTGTGTGTGATGGTGTGCGTTGTGGTAGTGTTGTGGGTGGTGTACGTCTGTGTGTGTGGAGCGTGTGTGTCGCTGTCAAGTAAGCAAGCAAGCGACGCTCGCGGGTTTAGGTGAATGCATGTGTGTGTGTAGTGTGCTGTAGGTGTTGGCTGCGTGTGTGGAGTGTGTGCTCGTGCGCGTTGTGCGTCGTGCCGTGCGCGCGCGCGGCGCGGGGTTGTGTGTAAATACATTTTCGTAGGCGGTTTATCTTTGCCCTGTTAATATACAACGCTGCCCTCTGAGATGATGTGGATGATAAATGATGACGATGATGATGATGATGATGATGGAAAGGCGTAGATGACTATGATGTGTTGCACGATGATGATGATGCTGATGTATGGTGTTGCTGAATGATGATGATGATGATAGCATAGATGATGATGATGAATGATGACATGTGAATGCATCTTGCGCCACGGTGTGGCCTACATCGGTTTTGTCTCTGCACGAACGAAAGGCGTTATCACTGGTGGCAGAAAGAATCTTTCGATGAGCTCCGATGAGCCATTGTGGCCGCCTCACGAGCCGAGGACACAGGGATAAGTGTCAGAAGTTCAAACCTTGGTCCCACGGGAGAAAAATTACTCACTTTTCTCTGATAAGCCATTCCTGATCAACTTGCGGTGATCTATCTACCATCTGTCCTGCCTATGTTAGAATGTTATGCTAATCATAGGGTCACAGACGAGAGGGCCCATATCTCGTTTACCTTCTCCTATATGTCAGGATATGCTCAATTCAGAGAGCGGCCGTCACCGATAGGCCGTGCCCCACCAATCTACTGACTCTTCATATATGCCCAAATTATGCCGTAAGTCATGGCCTGTCCGTCAGTCACAGACGAAACCCGTGCTTCCGCCTGATTTACTTCTACCATAATGTCAGGGCGATTTATGCCACAAATTTGTGCGTAGCTGTTCACAGGCGTGCACGTACCTTTCTGCGACCTCACCCATCTGTGACCATATGAACAGATACCTGGGAAGGCTATGCTACCCGTCATGAGTGACAATACTTTGTAGGCCAGGATCAAAAAGGCAACGAGCCGACTTTATGTACACGCCTTTCATGTCGCTCGCCAGGAAAATAGCAACTGGCGTTAAGTTATATCTGGAAAATTCAAAAATTTTGACAGGAGACGAAAAAAAAACAAACAAACAAACAACTGATGATTTATCCCCACAAGATATATTGCGAACTATGTTACGGTACAAGTATTCTGATTACAGCATGTTATATTGTAGGATGCATTGAGATTGGGACTTGTTGTTTCAAAATTATGCCCCTTGGCCCCGCTTTTAGCTTGTATACCCAAAAAAAAAATTAAAAATATATTTAAAAAAAAAAAAAGAAAAAAACTAAAAGAAAAAAAACAGAAAAAAAAAAAAAAAAGACAAAAATAATCGAGTTACGGCAGTTGCTTTATATTCCGCAGGCTCAGCGCGCGGATGCCAACCAACAGAAACATGTATTTAAGGAAGCGTAATGACATTCAGATCTGGTTTTTGTTTGTTGTGTAGCTCGTTATTCAGGAAACGATACCATAATTTTTTTGTTAAAGAATTGAATGTTACGTTCAACTTCAACTGTAAAACGCAGCAATAACCTACATATCGATTACTGTATGAGGTGCGATCTTATTTGCCCACCCTCCCGCAGGTAGAGCCATTTAGCTATTATGTCAAACAGCTGCTGCATAATATTAAGATATAGTTTTAATCTTCTCAAGAATGCATCTTCGATTTGACGTCATTTGATTATGGTAAAGATTGCAAGGCCCTATACTGACGCAAAACAGCAATAGCGCAACAGACATGATTTGCAAGATTAGGAAGTGTCTACTTGGTAGAACAGAGCAAAAACAAGCATTTGACATTCCCGGGGGTTAGTAGTAATGTATAGCCGCTATGTACGTGGTGAAGACACAGCGCAACATTTTAACGTTACAAAGAAAGTAGCCCAAATTTGGCAGCAAAAAAGTAGTAATCGTTGTGGTCCGAAGTAGCTATTGAGTTAATATAAGACACAGCAAAAGCTAGCAGTACTACGTAATAAGAATGTACCCACTTCATCCACGTTTACGTAAGCAAGCCCACAGACAACATTCTAGCAGATAGTAAAAAGAAAACAGCCAACATATTTTGTACACCCAGTTCTCATTAGATAGAGCAGAGGAGTACTTTTCAATGGGAACGAAGAAATGTTGTCTCGGTCTGTGTGTCTGTCGATGTCCGGGGTCAAAAACGTGTTTGTTCCACTCGCCCCAGACAAAACTTCTGGGCCGATCTTTCTCAAAAATTGTAGGTATGTTCATTATAGGTCCAGAATGATGACCGATGTTTTAGTTTACCCAGAATAGCCGTTACTAATGGCTCTATAAACGGCCCAAAAGAACGGTTTCTTCTTCTTTATGGAATATCTCAGAAAGTACTTGGACGATTTATAAGCGGTTTGGATGATCTTGAGTGACAAATCGGAGCCTCTGGACATATGTAAGTGGTGTTATGCTAAAAAAAAATCGATGAAACAACCGTTATTAGAAACTGTTATTGGTAATTTTGAAATTGCCCAAAGTGTGGGGTATTATCTCAGTGAGGAAATACATTATGGGACGCTATGTTTGATTGTGCACTTTTTTTTTTTTTTTTTTTTTACTAATGGACGCATAAATTGGATTGAACTTTACGCTTTTTACACGCCTATTCAAGATTAAACTGGGGAGTACGTTCTAGGCCCTGTATGCGGATGCATTTGCATCCTGTTTTGTAGGACGGAGCTCCTCCATTTGACAGGTTTTATTGACCGGCTACATTTGCCGCATCATAGTAAAGGATACAGCCACATCTTTCTAACATGATGAGTTTCGTGAATAGACCCAAATTTTCACACGTGTATGAATCAAAATTTTGAAAAAAGAAAAAACAAAACCTATACGGGCGGTCCTGTATGTTAGACATGTTAGGGCAGTAGCCATGCATTTATCCAGTTTGGGAATACCATGAAGTCATGCAGATTACACCATGGTGACTTGACAAGAATGCAGATTTGATTGCTGACAAGAAGCGGGAGTGTTGATAATCTTTACAACGGATGATCAAGTATGGTTATAATGAGGAATAAAAGTTTATTTAAATAAGTGTTAAAAAAATTGTTAATTATGCTTGCATAAGATTTGATAGTGATCATTTTACAAATGTGAATGCGTGAAAACTATGTTTTGCTATTCGTAGTTTTTTTCTTTATTTCTTTCTTTCTTTCTTTCTGCCGTACGCCCATGCCTGATACTCCTAGCGGACACTGCCTGTATAGACAGGCAGTGGGTGGAGTTTGTGTATGTATGACAGTGTTTGTATACCGCCATTAAGGCAACCATACTCCATCTTAGGCAAGCACTTACGTTATGATGTCGCCTCTGCTGCATTGAGGGGGTGATAAAGAGACCACAAGCTTTTAGTATTTAAGGATATAAATCAATAGTAACGCATCAAACACACACACACCACACACACACACACACACCACACACACACACCCACACACACACACACCACAAAACAACGCGCGCGAGCGCAGCACGCACGCACCGAACGAAGCATAGGCAAGCACAAAACACACAAACAAACACACACTCAAAGAACACACAAACAACACACACACACAAACACAAAAACAGAACAGAGGGAAGTAAGCAACCTTGCATCATGAGTATGAAATAGATGTGCAAAAGCGTGTGTGTCGTGATAGTCGACTGTGTCGATCGCTCGCGTGTGCTGGGTCGCCTCGCCCGCCCGCCGTGGTGTTGTTGTCGTGTCGCTGCTCGTTGTTTGCGTGAATGTGTGATGTGTGTGTGCTGCCATTTTTTTCCCCCTCTCGTGTGAGGTGGGTGTGTGGTGTGTGTGTGTGTGTTGTGGGGGCGGGGAGATGTGTTTTTTTAGTGTGTGGTCTGGCCTGTGTGAGCTTCTTTTTTCCTTTCCTCCCCCTTTACCCTCGCTGAGCAGTAGGTATTGTGTGTGGGGGGGTGGTGGTGTTTTGTGTGGTTCGTGGATAGAGTGTGGAATGGTGGGTGTGCTGACATAACCAGTGACGTGCATGTCGGCGTGAAGAGTGACGTACCACGTAAAAAATCCGCTAATCATTCCTTCCATACCGCGTCCTTCCTCCTGTGTCTCCCCGCTTCACTCTTTCCTTCCTTTCCTTCATGTCTGCATGCGCGATGTGCGATTATGTAGGTGGGAGCATGGTGTGAATGTGGGTGTGGGTGTGTGGTGGGATGTGTGTGTGTGTGGTGTGTGTATGTGGGAGTGTGTGGTGTGTGTGTGGTTGTGTGGTGCAGGTGTGTGTGTGTGTGTTTGTTAGTGAGTATGTGAGTGTGTATGTGTGAGTGATGTGTGTGGTGGGTGATGTGGTGTGCATGGTGTGTGTGTGTGTGTGGTAGTGTGTGGTTTGTCGTGTGTGTGTGTGTGTGTGTGTGTGTGTGTGTGTGTGTGTGTGTAGTGTGTGGTGACGTGTATGTGTTGTGTGAGTGTGTGTTATTTTCTCGCTTCTCCCGACGGCACCCCCCGTGATGTTTGCTAAGCCTTCTCTGTGTGTGGGTCGGTGTGGAGTATGTGTGTGGCTGTTGTGTGTGTGTTGTGTGTGTCGTGATGTTCGTGAGTATGAGTGCGTCGTGTGGGGCATGCGTGTGGTGTGTGTGTGTGGGGTGGGTGTGGTGTCGATGGGTGTGTGCCATGCTACATGGTGTGTTGTGTGCATTGCAGTTGTGATGTGCGCTGTGTGTGCGCATATGCTGTGTGTCCGTGTGGTGTGTGTGTGTGGGTGCGCGCGCGCGTGGGTGTCTTTTCGGTGTCGGTGTGATCGTTGTGATAACCTTCCCGCTGGCGTTGTATCATCACTTCAGTGCAGCATCACCAAAACGTATTGTGACATTCTCCAGGGCGTTAATCCAACATCGAAAGTGATTTGACACAACAGAGAAATCACAATGACATTCACAGCCCGAAACTAAGTCTCGAGTGTCATAATAATCATTCATCAGAATGCATTAATGATAATGTGGTGTACATCATGATGTGCTATGCATCGGCGATCCCGCAGCGCCCCCCAGAATTCCCCCCCCCCCCCCCACAAACCAAGACAAAACACCAACAACAAACCAACACAAACAAGGAAACCAAAAACATCCAAATACCCCCCCCACCAACAACCACCCACCAAAAACACCAACGACAACAAACCAAAACAACCCCAAAACATAACCCCCCACACCCACCAAAAAACGCAGGCGTCATCCAACAACAAAGATGACACACATAGGGAATCACAACCATGACATTCACAGCCACAACACAACCAAAACAGTCTCGATTGTCATCATCACCCCACCCCCCTACTCCCCCCCTCACAATCATCATGATTCATGTGTTGTCGTGCCACACATACTCTTTCTTTCATTTATCACATCTTCAAATAGCGCTTTAATCCCCTCCGCTCTCTCACAATTCATCCCCTCCCCCCTTGTCATAACACTGACCCTACACCTGACCCCCCCCCCCCCCCCCTACCCCCCCTAAACTTACCCTTACCCGGTCCACCGTCCCACCATCTAACATTCTTGCCTCTGCAAACACCCACACCCAATCAATATCCTCCACACTCGAAGAGTTCACTAGACCCAACACAACTCCCCATTCATCCTCTCCCAAACAAAACCCACCCTGTTATCTACACCTCAACTTACTAATCTCTACTGACCCCCCCTCACCAACCCCACTTTTATATCCCCCCACCCCCCACCCCCCCCTGCTCCCCCTCATCCTCCCCCTACCCCTGGTCAGAACTCTTTCTCACCAGTGGTCGGCACCAAGCACAGTCTATGGCGCGGGCATGCGGGTCGAGGGGCGCCAGGAGATTTTGTCCCCGGGAGAAGGAGAACGTGATGAGACCTGTGTTCGCAGCGTTCCCCCCATTGTACCAACAAGCCAGCGGCCTATGTATGACCTCTTCACGCTTCTCGCAGCTGCAGCGTCTCGCCGTCTCAAGAAAACCCTACGGCCGGTAAGATTAGCGGAGGGAACGCTTGGGGGTGGGGGTTGGGGTTAACGGGGTGGGGGGTGTGGGGGGGTGGGGCGTCGGAGGGGGTGGTAGTGGCGGTTAACGTTGAAGAAAGAATGAAACATGAATAATAATGAGGACTGTTGCTACGGCGCCTAACCTGACAAAGTAGGATACAGGGCGCTGGTCACTGCACAGGTTTTATAACGAATCAATGTTTGAAATATATGTTGCACACACACACACACACACACACACACACACACACACACACACACACACGCCACGCACGCACGCACGCACCGCACGCCACAAACACACACACACACACAGAGGGACGCACGCATGTATCGCGATCTAAGCCAATAGAGTGCAATATCGCATTTACCGAAGTTTGTCTTTAGACGTGAAAGAAGTATTTGGTGATCAGTTATGTTGAAAGCTACAGACAGATTGTGGAGAAGAAGAACAGATACTTTGTCGTCATCAAGAGATGTCGAATATCGTTCAAGATTCGGATGAGAGCAGTGAGGTGTCTGTGCTATGTCCAGCACGGTAAGCTGACTGGCAGAAAGTGGGGAAGGTTATTCACAAAAAGATGCCGGGATGATTGATGGAGGATCTTTTTAACAGATTTTCTTATATACATATTTTTTTTTTTTTTTTTGTACAAGAAGAGAGCTACTGGGGATTTGGTAGGAAGTTTTTCCAATTCATTTCGATCGAGCGACGATTTTTTTTTTTTTTTCAGCAGAGCTTTTCACAATGACAGTTTCGAAATCATCAGGGACTGAACCACTCACACAGAGAGAACTGTAGAAAATATCTGTGATGACTGGTAGCAGGAAGTCAAGATTTTCATCACGAAGAGACTTCGGGACAGGATCCTGAAGCCAAAAAGAGGAAGAAAAGGGAAAAGAGAGAAGCGAGGAGAAGAGAATTTAGAAATATGCGCGGCCTGAACCAGGAAGTACTTTGAACGCAGGTCAAGGCCAACATCTCGTTGTCTTCTTCCGCGAGTCCTTGACGCCTCCTGACTTGAAACTAGGTCATGGTCAATGTTGTTCGTTTTCAGGAAGTAATTTCAGCTTACATAACTACCGCTGTACACATACAATTTTATCACTCACGAAAAAAAATGTCATTTTGTTACCTTTATCGCGCTATGATTATTGCTTTCAATTTCTCTGCCCTGTCATATTGTTACGCCAGACGGCTGTTTAATACTGTGGTTTACATACTGCTGTTGTTCTTGTAGACTTCTGTCTTGTACGAATTAACATGAACAGGAGCGTTTTTAAACTGAAGAAATTGAAGAGCTCCTGAGGACCTCCTTCCCCAATCCCCGCCCAACCTCTTTGTCTGTCTGTCTATCAGTTCTATCTGTCTGTTTGTCTGTCTCTCTCTCTGTCTCGGTGTTCTCGCGCTCTCTCTCTCTGTCTCTCTCACTGACACACACACACACACACACACACACACACACACACACACACACACACACACAATATTCATCTAAAGCAGACGAAGCACAACACAGACGGGACTCGTGATTTTCTGTGCGTACAGCAAGTCCTGCACAGAAACTCGGCGGAGACTTCGCGTGACCCTTGAACTTCCCTTACGAAAGACTACGACGACGACCTGATCAAAACCGCCGCTTACGAAGCAATGCCAGTAGCTGTGAACAGTGACAGCTATTACTGTGATCCATCCCTGGTGAGTTAGATCCTTAACTCCTCCTACCAGTCATGTGGGATTTTTTCTGCCCCCGACCGGCTCTTATCCGTAGCCTGAGTTTGCCGCGCAGGCTTAATTAAGAAGAATGGGGACCACACAGTTGAGTTTCATCCCCCTGATAGTAGGCGGTCTCTGAAGAGTGTTGCTAAAAATTCTTGACCAACACTGTAGGTTGTCTCATATCTCTCGGGCAGGGTTGACGCCGGGATACATTATGAAAGTCTCAAAATAATCAGTCTTGTTGATTGTGGAGACTCAAACAGACGAAGGAAAGAAAAAAGAATAGAGTACAGCCCTGTCATGCAGTCTCAGACTTGGAACGAAATCCGTCGGTCGTCTCCTCATCGTTTCGTCATCATCATCAGCCATGAAAAAACGATCAGCAAAAAAAAAAAGTCTCAAATTCTTCTGTGGGTCCTTCGTGCCCTGCTGTCACGATGACCTCAGTTTTCGATGTCCTCTCCACCTCTGTGACCTTGGTTTGATTCTGTCGGGGGGTCTCCGCCGATATCGGAGAGTCCATGGGGGGCTGTCGTGGCGGACGTGGTCGTGGTGGGGTCCTCCGGAGGGCCGTCCTCACGTCGCGCTCTCCGCGGCCCCAAGCAATTAGGCCCTACTGTCGTCAGTAGGGGGCTTAGTAGGTGGTTGTCTGTCCCTGCGTATGCTGGATCACAACAGGCCGCCACTGAACACACCACCGAAAGACTCGGCGGCAGCCAAAGTGCAGTTCTCCTACGGTGGGGCTCTCTCTTGATTGACGACTTGACACTGACTGCTCCATGTGGATTGTCGGTGCCGGGGGCTGCGGCGGGTAGGGTAGGGCTTGTACCGTGGCTGTGGACGGGGGGAGTCGGAATGAGCGGCGGTGGATGCAATGCCACTGAGGGGTGGCACAGAAGATGGGGACAGAAGAAAAAAAAAAAAAAGAGACGAAAATCCTCACCTCCAGTTCCATAAATTTCTCCAAACAAACCCTGTCCTGAAGACTTTCAAACGTCGGTAAGTCTGCTGGGTAGGTAGTCAATGAGTCTACCTAAGGGGCCCCCGTGGTTAGTAGTTTTTTTTTTTGCACGGTGCGGAATCGACGCGAGGGTTAGTCGATGAGTCTACCTAAGGGGCCCCGGTGGTAGACGTCGTGAGTTGGGCCTGGGGGTTACTGACGTCCAGTCGTGAGTTCTAACCCTTCTCTCATGGGCCCAGATCTTTCTCTGGCATCACATTTAACTGGGCACATTTGGATGGGGCGGTGGGGTTGGGGACGGTCTCGTGAGGGGGTGAAGTTCCAACCCAACATGGGCGGGTCAGATTTCTATGGCATAAATAAAATCTGTACATTCTGGGGTTGGGTGGTTTTTGACTGCGGTACTGACGGTCGTGAGTTTCCAACCCCAACATGGGGTGTGGGTCAGATTCTATGGCACTGGATAAAATGGGGGGTGTCACATTCTCTCTCTGCTTCTCTCTCTCTCTATGGGCCTCTCTCTCTCTCTCTCTCTCTCTCTCTCTCTCTCTCTCTCTCCACTCAACAGTAAATAGGGGAGGGGGGGTTGGTTAGAAATAGGATTTAAGGTAGGGGGGGGTTTGGGTGGAAAGGTGATCTGAAAGTAGGGTTTAGGTCTAAGGGTTGGATTGGAGGGAAGGTAAAGCGGTGGAAGAAAGAGGAAGGAGAAAGAGAATGAGGCTCGTTGCCTTTCATAATGTGGGACCTCTAGGATACCATGGGTGTCTAGCTGTTCACTGCTCTCAGGGGTCATCAGTCTATCATAATGAGTATCTAACATTCATTGCTCTTATGGTTAGTAGCCGCCTATCATTTTTTTTTTTTTTTATCTTTAAACCCTACAAGCAGGTTGTCAGTCCTGATATGGCCCTTTGCGGTTTTTTTGGCTGGGCTATATAAACAAACATTACTTTTACGAGCAGGCGCAAGAAGGACATGTTTATGACGCTACGTTTTGATAACTTACAGTGGTTGCTAACGGAAAATTTCTTGTAACATGCAAACTCATATTAGAGCTTTATTTGGAACGAGATCGAAAATGATGTGTCAGGATTTTCAAGGTGAAATGGAAGCAGTGAACAGTTTAAAAACATTCATCATGTCAGGGGACCCTCCACGGCATGGTGGCAGACGGGAGCCCATCCCGTCTCCATCCACCCCTTTAACCATCCCTGACTTGAACCAGACAGCCGTTCATTGCTGGATGGACGGAGACGGTTTTTCAAACCGAAAAAAAATCCGATCTCACATGGGAATCGAACTCACGACGACCCGCAGATTCCGGCATAGGCATTTACATGCATATAAACAAGATGCAAAGACCGTTATAAAGGTACTCCCCAGTTTAGATCTATCTTGAATACGCTTGTAGAAAAAAGTCGTCACAATCAAACTTGCATCATAATTTTTAAAAAAAAAAAAAAAAAAAAAAAAAAAAAAAAAAAAAAAAAAACGTTCAAAAAAAAACAACAAAATCAACCACGCCATCAACAATGTATTTCGTCACGTTCTCACTGAGATAAGAAATCGGCGAAGTTTTTTTTCCAGAGATATTCCATAACGAAGAAAAAAACGTTTTGGCCGTTATAAACCGTTAGTAACGGCTATTCGGGTCAAAATAAAACACCGGGCATCATCTGTGACCCATAATGGTCATACCTATACATTTTCAGAAGGATCGGCCCCAAGAAGTTTTGTCTGGAACGAGTGGAACACATTTTGACCACGGACAGACAGACACACAGACAGACAGACTGACATACAGCATTTCTTCGATCCCATTGTAAAGTACTCCCTGTTGTATAAGAGCTGGGAGTACAAAAACGAACAAGAACAGGAATGTAAGTCAAAGTCATGATGTATACAGCCTAGCTCATACCGGGAGGTCCTAGGACATGTCCTTGTTGAGCTGTTTTAAAAGTAGAACCGGTGAACAATGTCATTTTACCACAGACAATTTGAGTTGTTGTTTGTTCAGTGAGGCATGGCTTATCCAAGCAAGAAATGTTGTTCTCATTGCCAAAAGCATGTCGAAGTGTTGTGGTTAGATGAATTCCATGGTCAGTGGCGTCATATGATGCTGATGCTGTGATGCCTCTCTCTCTCTCTCTCTCTCTCTCTATCTCTCTCTCTCTCTATCCTCTCTCTGTGGGTGTGTGGTGTTGTGTGTGGGTGTGTGTGTGTGTGTGTGTGTGTGTGTGTGTCTCTGTGTTTGCGTTGTTTCCGTTGAATGAACATGAAGTTGTTTTTTGTTTATTGTTGTTATTGTTGATTGTGATAGTGGACGATGATGAAGACACGATGCTGCATGCAGCTGCTTTCATGTCTGTTGATGTGGCTCGGTGTGGTGGGTGGTTGGGGGTGGTGGTCTTGTGTGGTGGTGGGTGGTGATGGCGATAATCATGGTGTTGTTGTTGTTGTTTCTTGCTTCTGATTATGAGAGACAACTATGATTATACTGGTGACGACGCCCGCTGCTGCTGTGGTTGATAATCATGATGATTGTGTCGTTATTGACTTTGTTTTTGTCGAGTTTGATAATGATGATGACGTCGATGACGACGACGACGACGACGATTATGATGATGATGATGATGATGATAATGCGGCTGCTGCTGCTGCTGATAATGATGATGATTTTGACGACGACGACAACGATGAGGAGAGAAACGGACATACTGGTTGTTGTAGTTCGCCCCGACTTTGAGGAAGCGGACATCTGTGTGGGGATATGCTGTGCCGCGTCGTTCGTCCAACGTGCTGGATGCCCTCACCTGTGCCCTACGTTTCCCCCCTGGAGGGGGGCACCCCCTGTGGCACTGACAAGGTGAGGTAGCATCAGAGGTCAGTTACTGTTTTAAGGCCATGTTCACACAGCTGAGGTGGGGATGGAAATGAGTGTGTATCACTGTAGATGTAGAGCCAATACAGACCACCATGCAGACGTATTTCGTCCAATACTAGCACTGACTGTCTGACCTCTTGAGTTCATCTTTCTAGTGAATCAGTCAAGTGAAGGAGTATTAGAGGCACAAATCCAAAACACAGTGCTTACAATAACAAGCTTTTACAAACCCAGGAGCGACGCATTGTAAATAGTAGTACGTTGCTGCCAACATCATCCAACGTGACGATTTTTGTGGAAAAATCCAAGTTTGACAGCTCAGAGTAAATCGTCATTTATTTTAGTCAGAATAAGCGTCAAGTGTATCTGCCGACTCAAACACAGGCAAACAAAAAAACAGCGGGGGGCTTCTCGCTCTTGCCCGGTCAATTCTTTCGGTCTGCTGTCAGATTTCAATCCTTCGCCCACAACAGAATTCCACAATCTTCACGAGGTGCTAACGTATTTGACCGCTGCCCCAAAAGCTGCCTCTGCAGTCGTTACGGTCACACTACCATTGGCTCAGGTCTTTGATGCCGTTAGTTTGCTCTCTTAGAGACTTCCAATGTACCTTCAGGTTAGCAGAATTAGGCCTGCCCCTATGCTCGGTGATTTGGTTTCTCCAACCCCCCGTTCCCCTATGCACCTGTTGACCCCACCGTCCCCATGTCCCCCGCCCCGAATGCTATCACCATTCGCTACTACTGCCCTGTGCTGTTCCCAGCCGTTTGGCCGAGAAGACCATACCGAAGCATCCCTTGTACAAAAAAGGGAGAATAAGGAAGAAGAAAAGGGTCATGTAGACAAAGCGGGAACCCCGGCTCCTCTCCGGTTGTGTTTGTCTCTGATCGGGACGACGCTATGACGCCAGTGAGTGTTGACGAATAAACTTATAAATGTTGATGCGTGTGTGGTCCTTCATCTTCTTTCGGCGTACGCAGGCTGTAATCCTGCGGACAACGCTCGTATACGACAGGCAGGTATTTTATCCCATTTGCCCAACAAAGGGAGTGGAGTTTGGTGGTGTATGACATTTTATTATTTATCCCGCCATAGTTACACGGCCAGCCATACTCATGCTCGGAGGAAGAACGAGTGCATCATGCTATGATGTAAACGTTAGCACCCATCTATAACCAACGGCCAAAGTGGGTATGACCTTTTTGCTCCTGTGAAAGTTTTTGATGGGATTTTACGTCCGTGTTGCAAAATGATTATGAGTCCTGCGGCGTTCACAACACGGAAACCTCGGTTGTTAGTAATCTCATTCGAAAAATAAGACTGCATGGAAAAATTGATTGTTTGTCAGAAATAAATGTTACTCCGTACAGAGGGGAAAATTCCACTGTACGAAAAAGAGCTCCGGTGCGAGATTCGAACCTGCAACCCCTGCAATTGGATTACCGAGTCCGGCGCACCCTGTCACCAGACCTCGAGCTAGTACGAGCCACCCCCGGAAGTTTCCTGAGCTATCACCCGCAAACATGCGCCCAATAGCTGTCCACCACTCCAGTCTTCGATTAGGTCGGATCACGTTTTCTGTAGGAATGGGGGATGGAGGGGGGGGGGGGGGGGGGGGGCGGGGGGAGGGAGGGGAGAGAGGGGGGTGGTAGCTTCTCCTTTAGCTCAAGCACCC
>JADBJO010015466.1:37500-43690 GCA_016801955.1 Conus betulinus
TTTCCTTGATGACGCTGTTTTCGATCTGGTAGATCTCGTCCACGTCCAGGTGTATACAGTAGGCGTGGAAGAGGATTCCCGACAGAAGGATGAAGTGAGTCAGGCTGAAGTGGTGCCGCGGAGACAGCCAGGCCACATGATGCTCCAGAGCGAGGACCAGCGGTAATGCAGATCCCAAATGACGTCATCAAGGGCGAGGAACACTGTCCGGAGAGAAAACATCGTCCTAGCAGGGAAAACTCAGCGATCTTCCCGGATCCGGATGATAAATGTCAGCACGAAGTCTAGCGAGACCGTTTTTCAGCCAGTAAGGGGTTCTTTGGTATGTCACAGATGTTCCTTTTCCCCCGCGCTGTCTAATCGTGTCCACATGTTCTCTTATACTGCACTTCGTGACCTGCCACCCTTTCCACCCCACAAAGTTCTCATCATAACTGCACGAAGATTTTGCACAGCTTTTTCGAACGTTTCATGGTGTACTTCTAGCTGTACTTCTTCCACCTGGTGTCTTGTTTGCCAGCCGATGTAATGACATCATCCACACTTCAGTGCTTTTGGGAGTCACTCCACCCACAGACCTCTTTCCCTAGGATGCTGCTACTACTCCGGATGGGAATGACCTCCTCGGCTTGACGAATTGAAGCACTGGTATCAGTGCATGCTTCGGCTTTCGGTCAAGACCATCTTCCAACGGAACTGTTAGCATGGAGTCACCACTGCTCAGCAAACCGCAAAGCAAGCTTTCCGTAACACAATCTGGCTTCACCACATACAGTGAGACTCTGCAGTCATCACGTGTGTTGCATTTTTCCATGTGTTGACTGCCATGTGTGGTGCTGTTAGGTTGTGTGTGTTTGTGTGTGTGTTGTGTGTGTGTGTGTTTGTGTGTGGCCGCAAGCGACCGCGCGCGCGCGGTGCGTGCATGTGTATTTTGTGTGTGTGTGTGGGTGTGTGTGTGGTGTGTTTGTTGTTTGTGTGTGCGCGCGCGCGCGCGCGCGCGCGTCGTGTCTGTGGTGAATGAGTGTTTGTGCGTTGCGTCCCGTTGCGCGCGCCGCGTTCTGTATGTAAGAGAGAGAGAGATAGAGAGAGAGAGAGTGAGAGAGAGGAGGTGTGAGGGATTGGGAGGCTGAGGAGAGAGAGAGAGAGAGAGAGAGGAGAGAGAGAATGATGAGAGAGAGAGAGAGAGAGAGAGCCTCTGGGTTAATAAGCAACTAGCAAACATGAACTTGAAATTAAAAGACTGTGCGCGAACTAACTATGGTTTTCAGGACTTGACTGACAGAAGACAAAAAGACAGATAAAGACACACCACACGACACCCACACACACAACACACACCCCACACACACACACAACAACACCCAGGAGGCGCGCGAAGTCACCTGTGGTGTGTTTGGTGTGTTTGTGTGTGTGTTGTGATTGTGTGTGTGTGCGGGCGCGCGCGCGTGCGTGCGTGCGTGCGTGCGTGCGTGTGTGTGTGTGCGTGCGTGGCGTGCGTGCGTGCGTGCGTGTGCGTGCGTGCGGTGCGTTCGTGCGTGCCGTGCGTGCGTGCGTGTGTGCGTGCGTGTGGGTGTGTGTTGTGTGTACTTCGGAGGGGAGAAAGGTAGGAAGGCATGCGAAGAGAGGGTGGTGTGGGTGACGGAGGACGGGAAACTGGGGAAGGGAGGTAATCTGCCACAGCATTATATACCTGGGTCAACTAGATAACTCCCATGTCCTTATACTACGCCTGCTTCCCCCCCCCCCCCCCCCCCACCCCCCCTCCCCCCTCACGTCTTACCTTGCTACCACAGCGATATACATCAGTTCGTTTTCGTGCGGGGGGCTGTGTTTCACCCTCCTGGCTACCCGGCAAGAAGCGATAGGGCTCCACGGTCCAGCTACCAAGGATACTTCGTAATAATTCACAATCAGCGCGGTATTGGTCAGTGACGACCCCTCAGTATGACCAAGCTTTTTTTTTTTTTTTTTTTTTTTTTTTCTGTTTTTTTTTTTTTTATTGTAAAGGCGGGTCTTTTACTTTGTTTCTCTCTCTCTCTCTCTCCATCTCCTCTCTCTATCGGTCTCTCTCTCTCTCGCCTCACTCTCTCTCTCCTCTCCTCCTCTCTCCTCGCTCTCTCGCTCTCTCTCTCTCTTCGCTCTTTTCCGTCGGCACTTGCTCATCATGCAGATCTGTGTGTTCTATTTACTGATGGACATTCGTCTGCAAAAGTTCAATGTTTGTGGCGTAATGATACACAGGCCAAGCGGTTTTTTATACCATCTGCCCACTGACTTTTTCCGTGGTCCTGTGTTACCAGAGGGACCAAAAAGCAAACCGTTTAAAGATGAGCTTGGCAAGCAACAGTTTTTGTCTGTAGAGAAGAATCCATCCGCGCCACACCACCACCACCCACTACCAGCGCAGCAGCAGCAGCACCAGCAGCAGGAGCAGCAGCTCGAGGAAGTGCTTCAGCTCAAGTGTTTCAGCGCTGAACTGATTGTTAGACAATAAAACCCTCCTGAACGCCTCCCTTCTTTTCAAATTCCTTAGGGGGGCTGTCAGATTTTTGCGAAAATGGTGTATAACCGATATATGATATAGAATATCGTATATATATATGATATATATCTATATATATATCTATATATATTATATTTATATATCCCCCCAGATAACTACTTAAATTGTTCAGCATTATATGTTTGGTCAATCAGTGGGTGAGATTGCATCTCTTACGAGATCCAAGGAAGAGGTTTTTCTGCACAATTCTTTAAGCGCTGACAATGCTTGGGTTTATTGAACAGCAGAGCTGACCACTCAAGACTGTTTCCATCATCTTTTGATCTCCCTTTGCATCCTTAAATGGATCCTCAAGCCATAGGCTCAAAGATTGTTCCCTTACATTTTACATACTGTCTGCGTAATTGTTTTAGTTTTCAACAACATTTTTTTTCCTCTCTCGGCACAAACTTTTCGTTTTGGGGTTGAATTCTACTACCTTTTCGCCTTGGCTGCTTTTGGGGTGGCTGGTTTGAATTTTCGCTTTTTTCGAACCCTTGGCGGTCCCCGGAACACCCACAGAATTATGGACACTGTGGTGTGGTGTCTCTATCTGACCCCCAAGAGCACAGACCACAATCAATCCGGGTTGCCCCCCTGATTGAGTGCTGGAGTCCCCCGATCCCCCCAGGACCCGAAATGCCTCCCTCGGAGCCAGGCGACACATATAGATCAATCTTTTGTCACGTAGATTTCGATAAGTTTTTTCTCATGCAGCTAATAGGGGGGTACATGCCTATTTGTTACATGTTTTTTCCATCCCATTTTATGTCATCTTCAGTCATTTTATTTTTTCTACCTCTCATTTTTCCTGGATCTTTGCCCAGATCTTTGCCAGAATCATTACTATATCTGGTGAAATAATGTGCTTAACCTGCACTTGTCCTTGCCTTCGACAGTATTGGTCAACTTGGTTTCATATTGTTTGTCCATGTTTTGTTTTTGTTCTCCAAATAATTGGCTATTTTGTTTATTTCTGGGGGAAAATCGATGCTGTTCCAATCTTAATTCGACTTGGTTTTTGAAATATCGTTTTCATCACCCCTACTAAAGTTGACCGTAAGAACAAGATAAAGATTTTCCTTACAATCCAACACGCCCCCCACCGTCCTGTGCCCTTGAACTGGTGTCCATAGTTACGTTTCAACGAAACTTGAGAGCGGTCAAACCATACGCCTCACTGCTTTGTTCTACAGACACTGTCACGTCTCCGGGTAAGTCGCATTACGTGCATCAGAAACAGAAAACAAGCAGTGCCGGTGTCACCATCATTTTTGCTATCACCCTGTCTCATTTTTGTTAGCAAATCATGAGCGTACACATATCGTATACTATCTTGGGGGCAGGCTTCTATCCTACCAGTTATTTTGCTGCCATGACGAATATTTTGAGTTCTTTTTTTTTTGTGTTCGCCCAATTACACTCAGGCCCCCCCAAAGACCCCTCGAAAAGAATATCCGCTCCCCCCCTAGGCTTTCCGAGCTTCCTTCCTCGGATTAAATGACATTTCCACCCCTCTTTTGCCTCCCCGTGTTGCAAGAAACACTGATCTTTTCCCCTTAAAATATATCACCTGTCCTCTAGTCCCTCTACCTTCCATTGTTTTCTTTCTTTCACGAAGTTTTGACTAAAGTATTCATCTTTGTAAAAGACAACACTTCTCAGTGATCGGCCGGCCATTTAAGTTTTCCCTTCCCACTGATTAACCCAGTCAAAAATCAGCATTGGAGTCCCATTAGAAATTTGGTAGGTCAAAAGGTTTTTTATGGTAAATTTACAGTTTTCATTTGATTCGTCCGAGCCATATTTTGGATGCCACAAAATTTAGATTATTTCTTTTTTGATCGACCTTACCAAATCATCTCCCCCCCCCCACCCACTCCTCCGATCCCTCCCCCTTCAGTCGGACCCCCCGCCCCTTCCCCAAAGCTTACTCATCACAACAACTGAGAGTCACTTATCATGGAAGGGGAAGAAAGGTTCTGGTTACTTCTTTTAACCTAGAAAAAATCACTTTCCCTTTTGCTTATCGTCCAAAGCCTCTTCTTCTCGAGCAGTGTGGTTGCCCCGTACGCTAGATCACATCTCACATTCGTCAGTTTTTGCCTCGGTTTCAAGAATTTTCATGGACTGTAAAAATGTTGATCGTTAAGTCCCGACCAGAAGTGGAAGATCCTTAATGGGAGACACAGGAGAGGGGGGGGGGGGGGGGAAGAGTTATCTGCCACGTTGAATGAGGCGGCGGGCCCGGCTTGTGCAGACCGCTACGCCACTGTCGTCCAAAGGGCAAGGTCATCTGGTCTGCTTCGTTGAACTGATCTGGGAAGCGCCCCTGTTTCGCGGTTCGGCTCCTGCACATCTCAAGCCTCATAGGAAGAAACCTCATGAAAAGTTATTTTCGTAGTTTGCCCTATACATCTCCGCTTAGGTATTAACTTTAATATGATATTGGCGGTCTTACTGTGAATGTTATGATGGGACACCACCTTGCTAGCATACACACGCACGTTCTCTGCGCACCGCACAGCACGGGCATTCACGCATGTGAGCAAACACACATTCCACATTCTCTCGGGTCTCTCATTCTCGTCTCGGCAACCGCATTCCATCGTCGCTCTCTCTCTCACTCGCTCTCTCTCTCCTCTTCCTCTCCTCCTCGTTGCCTCTCGCTCTCCCTCTCCTCTTTCTCTCACTCTCCCCTCTCGATCTCTCCCTCGTCTCTCCTCTCTCTCTTCCTCTCTCACTCTCCTCTCTCTCTCATAATTCTGTGAAAAGACGTAAAATGAAAGTACTGCTAGCACTACTTAGGAATATCCTGGCTCCAGGACATCCACGTCAGGAGCGAACCTAACCTCATGCTGGCTGAAAAAGGAAATCTTAAATGAGGCAAGGGAACAGTAAACAGTAAATAACAAACAAGTAGAGTAACTCTTTGCTTCGATGATGAAATAGATACACTGCCATAACTCCAAAGGAGACTGCTTACGACACCCAATTGCCCAGCAGATGTGACAACACACAGAAGAGCACACAGAACCACCGAGGAGACATCCCCAAGCTGATTTGAAAAATCATTGATAGGGCTCTGCGTGGACAAACGTGGACAAACCAATCACAAGACAAAACACGACGCGCTTTCGACCTCTTAGGTTTTCTTCAGGCAAGAAGCGCAACACTCGGGACAACGAAAAATGACGAACGATCACTTTACCTTCATCCAATTCGGCGCAAGATGGGCGCTGAGTGTTGTGTATCTTGCTTGCAGAAGACCTAAGAGGTCGAAAGGCGTCTTGTTTTGTTTTTGTGATTTTGTTTGTCTGTTTCTTTATTTTACTGTTCACAGTCTTCCCTGCCCCATTATTAATTAAATTAATGATATTTTCAAATTTGTTTACATTCCCGCCTGCACTCGCCTCACTGTGCAACACTGTCACCAAGCTTGCCTATGTGGCCCAGAATGTTTCCTTATTTCTTCTGTGTCGTTTTTTTGCTGTTATATCTGCTAGGCGATTCGGCGTCGCAAGCCGCATTCTTTTGGATTTAGTTCATCATGCAAGCAAAGATTTCCCACTTGGAGCAAAGAGTTCGCCCTACTTGTGGAGCAAAGAGTTGCCCTACTTGGGAGCACAAGGAGTTTGCCCTACTTGG